>UXGC01000899.1:0-46172 GCA_900480045.1 Eurytoma adleriae
TACAATCGTCGCGTGCGGCCCGCGCGCTGCTCCCTTCTGGCTCGCCTCGCGGATCCCTCGCGCAGAGTGACAGCTCCGTAATGCATCGGCCTATGCGCTTGCCATCGGGGGGGACGACGGGCGATTATACTGTACTGTGATGTCGTTCGACGGACACCGCGGGCCGATCCACATGCGCGCGGCCGCCGTTTTACAACCCTCTTCACAATCGTCGTGTCTCCGTGATATGTTGGTTCAACGAAAATACAATATATGTGTATGTAGAAGGTATAGAATTGTGCGTATTTATATTTTTGAGAAATTATCACTGAAAAGTGAGTAACCTACTTACTTTAATCGAGCGTGAAAATATTTTATGAGTAGATCGTAAATATAAAGAACTCGGATGTGATATGTATACGCGTATGTATGTGCGTATGTGATTATAATCACATGAGACACATCTAATCTAGATTAATTATGAGAGATTTCTAGATGTCATAATCTAGAGCTTATATTATATTTATATATTTATCATATTATGTAGATCTAAATATTGAACAATTTAATAATTAAATTAACAATTTAATTTAATTCGTGTTAATACATGAAATCTCATATTTGAGAATTTATTAAATTATTTAATTTATTTAATAATAAAGTTATTTTATTGCATAAATATATAGTTATTATTGCATCTAATATTATTATCACCCTGGTAAAAATAGTCGATTAAAACGAATTTTTTCATTGGAAATGTTAATAAATTACACATTAATCGGAATTAATCGGATTCCGATTAACTTGTAATTAAGAAATCAGATTTAATCGACTATTTTTTACCAGGGTGATAATAATATTATAAATTAAATAATTTAATAAATTCATTTTTTTAAATTTTATTTCATTTTTTCTGTTCCTGCAGGGACAGTTAATATAAAATTTATTGATAAAATCGTGCTTTTTACTTTCACATTTTTAAACTACATATTTACAATTTAAAAATGATTCATTAAAAATGAAACCTCATATAAATTTTTAAAAATAAAAATTTTCGATTGTACAATAACTTGTAAAATCGCCGCGTGATTCTTTCCGCGCGACACGGCGAAAAATCGCGCTTTCTTTTTTACCTCGCTCGTCATTCGAGGAGCGTCGTTTCTCTAGTTTAAAAATAGGCGAAAGTAATAAAAACTATTTTTAAGCTTCTTTTCGTCCGATTGGCCAGTATGGACGGGGCGTAACGGTGACGAGTTTCAAGCCCTCTCCGCAAGTATCCCCGGCCGCTCACGCCCTTCGCCCGTAGTACAAAGTAAACGGCGGCAGCGCAGTAAACGCACAAATTCAAAATACTCTTTAGCGGAGTTCACCTTGCAGGTGCGCAGTGTATATGTATACGGGAGCGAAAAAAAAAATTGCACCGCCCAGAGGCGCGCGGAACTCGCGCGATACCGTGAATGTGTATAATATGCTCGGCCGCGTGTTTACCGCAGAAACTATCAAGTATGTGCGGAGCAGTGATGTGGGTACAGTGTATGGTGTGGCGACGTGATTACCCGGAAAAAACACAAATGATCAATTAAATCCGAGGGAACCTCGTCGTCGGCGGATTACTAAAGTGGCGCTGGTAAAAAAGTGATTCGAGTGAATTAATTTTCACAAATATCAACGGCGAAATGACACCCATAAAAAAGGTTATATAGCAACTAGAAATACCATCTGTCTGGATGGCAGGTACATCTCGAGTAGTGCACGAAGCGCAATCACGTGATAATCTAAAGAATGTAAATAAAAGTCTTATCGCCGCACCGACCCACATACGGCAGTCTGGTTATTTCCGCTCGAAAATTCAAAATAACCCACTGTATGTAACGCGTGCGACGCATATATACACGTGTATATCAACACGCGCACGAGGCGCGGTGTGTACGTGCCGTCCCTTTAAAAAAGGTTAAAAGTCGCTAAATACACCGAAGTGCATATCTTAAAGCATAAAACGAAGATAAAGAACTACAGGGAGCGAAAAAAAAAGAAAAATAGCCTCCCGTCCGCTAAGTGCGCCGCCGATGGAGCAGAAATCGCGATGCGATGAAGAGGCTCGCCCGACGAGTACGCAGGAGTCTGAGCAACGCTGGCGCTCATGCATCGGCGCATCACCACCACCAGCAGCGGCAGCAGCAGCAGCAGCAACACGACGACATCGACGGCGAGCAGCCGCAGCAGCAGCAAAACAACATGTCGACGTCGACGATGGAGGGCTCGCTCAGCAAGTGGACGAACGTCGTCAACGGCTGGCAGTACCGATGGTTCGTGCTGGATGACAACGCCGGCCTCCTCTCCTACTACACGGTGAGCAAGATTTTTTTATCTCGATACGCGCCAGGGACCCGCTCGCGCGCGACCCCGATGACTTTTGAGGTTAGGGCGCCGTTCACTGTGCGACTCCGAAATTTTGTTTTTTCCTTCTTTATTTTTCGGTTGAGATTTCGAAGTAGGGTTTTTGAGGGCGAGACATTGTTGCTCGCGCGGCGTTTGTCTTTGATTCGATGAAATGTTTCGTGATTTGTGCCTGTGGCACTGTGGGGAACGAGTTGCAAGTGTCATGTGTCATCTTGGGAAGAAAGTCACGGGATTTTAATTTACTTATTGATGGATGATTCTGAATCTGCTGATCATTGTTATTCGTCATTTTTCTGTTCAATTAGTTGGTTCCGTAAAGTGCAAAGAAACTTTACGAGGAGAGATTGTGTAATTAATAATTAGGTTAAACAAGCAAGAGGTGGAACTGTACGTATGTATATGCAGTGTAAACAATGTCTCAAGAAGTTTTTCACTGACACAAAATAATTAATATAACTAGCTCAAAAGCGGCAGTTTATTTAGAAATTAAAGATGTTCGAAATTAAATATTGTTTACAAAGAAAGTAAACGCCAACACTTTTTCTAAAAGTTTATTAAAAAATAAACGGAATTTTATTTATTTCTCTTAGAATGTATAAATTTTGTTATACATTTACAGTATTTTGATTGAATTTTAATTGGAATGAGTATACATATTACTTTAAGTAAAAATTTTTCATTTATGCTAATTTATAAATTCAAATGCGGACAAAACCAATTATAACACGAAGTGATACATTCAAATAAAACTGTTGCCTTCAAAAAGTATGGTTATCGACCATTTGTACTAATAGTAAGTAACAAGAATTAACTACAGTGGAAGATGCTTATAAAAAATGTTTGCAACATATATACATACATATATATATATCTGCCAAATTGCTTTATATACACTAAATTTATTATTTAAATTTTATTTAATTTTATGGTTTAAGTATTTGATACTGAAATTTTCGAAAATGTTATCTAACAAATTCATCAATTGTCAGTCGCAGAATATTTCTGATTGTATAAGAATTATAATTCTGTTTAAAATTTTGCTATAAAGCAAGACTGGCTATAAACTTTAAGTTTAATTTTTGGCAATTTTAGCTCTTCTTTGGCTTGTTTTTGTAATTTTGTCTGTAAAAGTTGTAGAAAAGTACGAAGTTTATCACAAGATTTGTAAACATAACAATGGCTCCCCATCTTGGCACTTTACAATTAGGGAGAAATCCTTGTATTGTGTGACCCAAAAGGAAGAAAAATTGCACCTAAAAATAAAAAAGAAATAATTAAATATAACAATACAATTGTAATTTAGCTCCAATTTAAAGGATTAGTTACTTCAGACAAAATATTGAATTCCTTTTTGATTTTTATAAAACTATGTTAATTTCTTACCATTTGTATTATCGTAATGTATGGCTTAATTGGGTTGATGATTCTTTGTACTTTTGGTCCTTGACTGCTGAGTAAATAGTACGTGTACATTATCACATGTACAAACGAATTGAGAGCATAAGGAATCACTGCCATTCCACCGGGGAAGTATTTAACAGACATTTGGGCTAAGTAGATTGTTGAAATATGGTGGTACAAGTGAAGGAATGAAATCTGTCTTTGCTTTTTCCTCAGTACAAAAACTGCTGTTTCCACAAGGTCGATTACTTTCAACACCATTGCATAGTAGAAGACATAAACCAGCTGTTGAATGAAAAAAGTCAATATTACAAAATGTGATATATAGCAAAAATACAATTAAAGATCATTAAATAATATAACTTTTATTGTAAAATAGTCTATGAAGTGTGATAGCAAAGTTATTTGAATCATCTGTACAAAACTCATTTTTACTGCGAAAAGGTAAAGCAGCGAAATCAGAAAATATTCAATATCGCTAATGAAATCTTTATAATAAAACTTTTTCACAATCTTAAATTGATGTTGAATACTATTATTAATAAGTTTAAAAAAAGTCAGGAGGAATAAGTATGAGTGAAGCATTTGAAAACTCAACATTGTTGGTCCGTTTAAGTAATAAAGCGGTGAAATTAAAAACATTTACAATGTTAGATTTAAGATTTAAAAATCTTTATATATTTTACATTCATTTTTTATCACTAAAGCTATATAATTATAACTAACTTGTACTCAATTAAAGCATACTATATACGGATCGAACGTTACAACAAAATATTTACGTAATCGTAAACGTACACTTGAATTACTTCGAATTTTTTTCAGAAAATTTGAATACACAGTGAAATTGAGCTAATACAATAAAAAGTTATACGAAAATAATCATTTAAACATTAAAAATGAACATTAACATTTAACTTTGTTTTAACATTAACGTTTTTTTAATCATTTAATCATTTAAACGTTTTGGAAGGTGTGCGAACTGATAAGTGATAATAAAGATATTTATTCTCGCGTTTTGAATGAAAAAATTTAAATCGTCATTAACGAAGATGCGTGAAAAAGTAGTGGTTTTTTTTTTCGGGATTTCAGTTCAAGTTCAAAGTCGAACGCTTGAAAATTCAATTACCAATTCAATATAAGGAGCATTAAAAAATCGCTACGCTAATGAGCTTTTGTACGAATGAGTGTCGTATATCGAACTTGCATTTCATTGTATGCAGAGTAATGAATACGTAACTAAATTTTCATTGCATATACATTTTACCGGAAAGATGCAATACTTTGAAGAATTTTTAATTATGCAACGTATATTTCTCAGTCATCTTAAACGAGTTTTTTTTTTTCAACAATTTTAAAACGTGCTGTTTGTTTAGGAATTCAAAAGTCAATTGTCATCATTAGTCAATGATTATAATTTGCAATGAAAGTCGCCTTTTCAAACCTTTTCGCTTTTTTACTTTTTCTTTCTAAATCCACAATACTTTTGTTATTACCTTGGTAGAAATGCTTACCAGCGGTTGGCCAACGTGACCTTTTTAGCGGGTTCGTTGACCAAACAAGTGAAAATTTCAACCAGGGTAAAATAAGAAAAAAAAAAAAAATAATTGTATCGTCCACTTTTTTTAATATCAAAAGTTAGACGAACAGTCGTATATACGTACTTGCATGGGTTTCCCCGTGGGCGACCGATCGACGAATACGCATCCCAGTCCTATGTCGGTGAACATGCCGTTTTGAACGGAGGCGTATACTATCCAGGCGTTATACACTATTTGAAATATGTTGTAGTACTTTATGAAGGTTTTGCAACTGTACGGGCTCCGGTTCTCCATGTATTTTGGCCCGCATCGCAGCACAAAGTACAGGTATGCGAAGAACAACGCGAACATCGTCCACTCATGTCTGACCACGAAGTATTCCGTTGTCCTCGGATCTGCAATGTAGACACATTATTTTACTGAAGTGCGACCTATTGTTTTTTTTAGAAAATTGAATTAGATCTGTTAATGTTTATTACTAGACGTAAAAGGTAATCGTTTTGTTGAGATTCATGTCGGTCTTGCTATACTCGTCTGTTTCTACTTACGCGCGCGGCGAGAAAATCGCACAGTAAATGAAAATAGCTTTTTCTAAAGTACATTTCCCAGTTACTTCAAATATTCATAGTTTACAAATTAAATGATGATTCACGCTGTAAAAAAATTAACCATAAATGGCTAGAATATGCATATACTGGTCAATTTATGATTATTTTTCTTTTACAGGATATAGGTACGTTTTGTTATTGAATTATTCAATTAAATGATGACATAGTTTATAAATTAAATATGAATTTATCATAGCAATTTAAAATGGATATTTCATTTTGAAAAATGAAGATTTTTTTCAGTTTATGGGTTTTAAATTTTTTGCGGGCTTAAATAATTGTGCCTTTATTAAAGCTGTAATTACGTCCATTTAAATTATCAGTCACTTTTTTATGAAAATTAATTAAACATACAGCATAAAAATAAAATATAAAAGGTCAATAAAAATTTAGATAGTACAACGTATAGTCGCCTGACTTTGAATCGTTATATTTTGTTAACGGTAGTAGCCAGTGGCTACTGAAAAGCCTTGGCTTTAAAATGTACATGATAAAATTATCTGCAAAATTATCGTTTTTAAAAAAATAATTGCAAGAACAATTAATGGGAAATACACAAAAATATTACTTTGCCCAATGCGTTCCTCGTATTTCGCACGTCTAAAGTAGAATATTTGAAATTTAACTTTTCGCTCGAGCCACGGTGAAAATTTTCTCGCAAAATTAACAAAAATGTCACTGTAATGATTACGAAAAAAAGACATAATCATGAAATTTTCGTGAAAAATTTTGCAAAAATCACGGGCATTTAACGTAAAAATGTCCAGTATACTCATAGACAATAACGCGGTGCAAACGTACAAGAGAATTTTGGAAAAATTTGCAAGAAAGTCGATAATCGAATTAAAGATAAGTGAACAAAAACCACATTTTTATGCAGAAACCAAACAAAACGGCCTTTTCCCCCAAGACTTCGATTATATGTTAAGTCAGTAGTAGCTCGTCTCCACAACTTTTTCAAGGCGATCGGAGAACCTAAGTACACAGTTTCAATCGATTTCGCAAAATCCCCCAAAAAAATGGTCACTTAGCTTCTCTACGCTTCTAAACTCGAAGACAAACTTGTATATACTTTTACCTAATTCAGTTGTTTTGTAACTTTCGACGAACCAATTCACCACGTCCATCTTGTGCGAACAATCGAATCGAACTACCGGCAGACGATCGGCCCAGCACTCGGCTCGGTACTCCGTTAAAAAAAAAAGTAATCAAAATAAAATAAAAAAAAAAAAGTCGCGCGTAAAACCGTGTATCTGCGCTCTGTTCTTTGTGCCGCGCGGCGACCGCCCCGAAGCCGCTCCTAAGCTAGAGGAAGCCGGAGGTGGCTCTTCAGGCCCGTTGATTGAGCTGCGTGCGCCTCGGTGGTTGAGTTCTGACTGGCCGATCGGCGCTCGGACTTTTTCGTCTCTTTGATTTCGGTTTAGCACCTACGGGCCGCCGGCGGCTCGCTCGCGATTCGCCATCGGCCGCCCGCCGGTGTGTTTTATTCATCGGCGGCCGCAGGCGGCCCCGTGCGCGCGCGCGCGCACCTCCCGGGGAAAAGTCATTTTCATTAACGAAAAGGGAGGAGGAAAGCCGCCATCCGCATGGCATTTGCATGCGTGATTTTTTCTTTTTTACGCGCCTACTGTGTTCTTTCCCGATTTGCGGCGACCGGCCGAGAAGCCTCGGTGCACTGAATTCACGATTTATTCCCGTGCACTGTCATGAGCGCGACTTTTAATGCGCGCGCGGTATTAATTTCGCTGCTTCTTTTTTTATTTCGCAGTTTGCGCTTTTTTAGGTGTTTAAACGTAAATTGGCCAGAATATAGGCATATTTTGGCTAATTTAGCGTTATTTTTATTTATTTGGGCTGAGTAGCCCAATACTATAGATATAGAGAGTAGGAACATAAAATAAAAATAAAATACAAAAACAAAGCTAAAACACAACTGCGTGATTGTAAAGTGCAGTTTTGAAGGTGCCAATTTCACAAGTAAAATAATAAGTAAAATAGGGACGCACTTGCGTTAAAATATTTTATAAAGTTTTTACAAAACGTGTTTTATAAAAAAATGGACATGCACGTTTTTGATAAAATAATTCTAAATTAAGATTAAATTTTATAAAGATACATAAATAATAAAATAATTTATAATAATAGTATATATATTTAGTGATAATTTATAATAAAGTACGTTTTGAAAGGTACATTTCTAAATTCTACTAATTTCTCCACCAATTCAAATTGTTATAAATCCTTTATAAATCGGTAAAACCCATAAACTAATGAAACAAAATAAAAAATAGTTAATTAAGATTAATTTTCTTATTTACGTTACTAAGATGTAAATAAAAATTTACCTTCCTTTTACCCCATGACGAGATGTCTCGTCATAAGCACGTGGGATTTTTATCTGACTAACACATGGGAGGGTTAAAAAAGCCTGGCCCAAATGAAATAGTCTTAATTTATGCAAAGATGTATATTGATCAAAAATTTCAGATGCACATTTTTGTTAGTTATTCGAAATAAGTGTGGACTAAATTGCCTTTTTCGAGTTCTGCGACTTAAAATTATAAAACTTCTTCAAGCTCATTGTGCTTGCTAAATTTTCAATTTCTAATGAATTTAAAAATAGAGAATTTTCAATGTTTTCCTTATGGAATGATTGAGAATAAAAGCATTGCTTAATTTTATACCTGTCAAAGTTGTATAACATCAATTCACCTAATTATTTCCGCTTTAGAACATGATTTGTCATGGAACTTATTTTATTTATTAATAATTTTTATTAAAAGTTTTCAAAAATTTAAAAAACGAAAGATACTATTAAAAAAATTATAAAATATTACCTAAGTAATAAAACAAAAATTGGTAAACAAAACTGGAAGCTACCCTTTACAATTTACGTTTCGATAAAATAGTGCAAATGCGAGTCTTTATAGAATCTGATCTATACTTATTATTAATTTAATATAAAACGCCAATTGTTTCTGCAGAGATTTGTATCTCGATAGGGATTAGCCGACAAACGAATGAAAAAAAATTAATTTTTTATAAACAATACTTCGTATGAGGACTTCGTATTTTTCCTACTACGATCAGTTACTTACTTCAACACCTGTAAGTATAGATAAGAGTCTTAAGTCTAATGCAGTTGAACTTTGACTTTTGACATTAGTGCACAATGACGAAGGCACGAGAGCTTGAAAATTCATGCAAAAATTACCGGCTACAACTGTGCCGTGTGCTCTTCTCTTTTTGTTTTTGTACTCTTTATAATTTTAATTTTAGAAATTTGATTTTGAAATGTTTCACTGGCTAAAAAAAATCCCCCGTTAAATAGGAATAAATACAAGTGTACACTGCAGTTAAAGTTCCGAAGAATACACGTAAATACTACTACTATACAACGATGTGGTTGTTCCACGATGCGTATAGGTTATTCCGTTAACATTACGTTTTTTTAAGTATTCGATCGATTTATCGTTTATTTCGTTGGAAAACCGCGTGGACACGCGTGCAGTAAACAAACATTTTGCATTGAAAGTATGGAAATCGTTCGCTTATGCAAAGCGAACTCTTTATTTGAATTCTCCAAATTTAAATGAACTTTTTTTCTTGTGAGGTTGAATGGTTTTACGGTCAGCTTCAATAGCTCATAGCGACATCCTAGAATTGTACACTATTGGGAATATTACTCGTAACGTCACAGCCAATCGCAGTCAACGTATGGCGAAACCTAGGGTCGTAACACCGGCTAGATAGGAAAAATCGTGGATATTCTTTATTTTTTAAATAACTACTGGTGAAATCGGCATAAAATCGTGCACAGTATTAAAAAAAAAAAAAAAAAAAAAATATGTGTAGAATAATATAGAAACAAAATTTTGTACGTATATTTGTTACGTGGTAGAAAGAAATGGTTTATTTGATACTTTTTGTAAGGTTATCAAAGTTTTTATAGAATAAAATAAAATAAATCAGCGTAAAATTAACACCATAAGTTATAGAAATACAAATAACTCACTTAAAAACCGCTTCACTATTATATTTTTCAAAATTATAATTTATTAAACTTTTCATAACCTTACAAAAAGTACGAATAATCAATTTTTCTCTACCAATTATACGTAAAAAATTTTATTTCTATAATATTCCACGCGTACTTTTTTATCAGTTCACGATCTTTTACCGATTTTAGCAGTATTTATTTAAAAATTAATTTAAATTATTTTCCGTGGTGAATTCCGTTTCGTCGTTGTGACGTCACGAATTAATATTCCCAATACTAGACAAATTACATAATTTCTTTTTTTCAATTTTAAGGAAAGCATCGATTAAGAATCATAAAGCGAGCAATGCGAATCTTGAAAAAAAAAGAAACAAAATAAGTTAAATAGTAAATAAAAGTATACAGTACGAATTTCCTCGTACAGTGTTAAAACGTAAATTCCAATTTAAGTTTACGCATAAATAGCAATTAATTTGTCGAAACACGCGTTAGATAGTATGTTGACAAAAGAGATTGTTCATTGAACTTTGTAATTAAGTGAGGCCTATACTTCTTTTTCTTGGCAATTTCCTGTGGATATATTTGTACAGAATCGAAGAAATGTTTATTAATAAAAGTTTTAAGGCAGTTAAGTAGTCTCTTTTTTCTTCCTGTTGCGTCACAATTCTATTCAATCAAAAGTTCAAATGTCAATAAGTCTAGTATAATACGTCACTGCTTTCGCATATTTTTATACCCGCTACTAATTAATCAAACGTAATTAAAGTTATCGTGACAGTGTGCGGTATGTCAAGTCACTGCTCTCAGAAACCGATTTTCTTCAAATCTATTTAAAACATTGTTTTTTACACGTTAATTTCGGCGATTATTAAAGAATGTGATCAAAATTTCAATGTCCATTAGTGTGTACAATCTATACTGCATTTCGTTGTTTTACATTAATTTGTACTGTAAACGGAGAAAAATATTGTATTCAATTTAATACAGTTTTTACTAAAACGGGGACAAACTCGAATTAATAATTATCAAAAAAATTAGTACATAGTGTATAGTTAATTTTAAAATAAATTTATGACGGGGCGCAAATACACACCCCACACTAATATACGATATATAATACACACTCGTACACTCCCTCTAAATTTCATTCAGTAAAATTTCACTAATTTTCAGTGAGGATCGGGGCAAACCAGTGAAAGTGACCCGATCTGCACTGGAAAATCAGTGAAATTCACTGAAAATTAGTGAAATTTCACTGAATGAGATTTAGAGAGTACACACGCGATCTAGCGTGACGTCACAAAATCGCGGACTTACGACTTGCCGCGCGGTCAATTATTAGTACTTAACTCACTCGCAGTAGCGTGCACTGATGCGGAAGCTGCAGGTGGGTCCGACGTCCGCTCGAGTGTCGATGACCTTGGAAGGGTGCGAAGGACTTTAGGCAAAACCAGTGGGTGCCGTAGACGAATCCGGTGTACGCTCGGATGTCCATGGCGTAGTTTTGGCACCTTCGGGCGTGACTGCGGCTTCCTGGGCACACGAAATGTCGATGGGCTCGGTGAAATCTGATGGTGGTACCCAATGGCTACTCTCTAAATTTATAATTCAGTGATAAGTCCGCAACTGATTCAAATAAGTGTATATATACACTACTGCAAAATTAGTGACTATTCACTGTATTCACTTATTTTGCAGTGTATATACTTTTTTCGGATCAGTTGCGGACTTATCACTGAATTAAATTTAGAGAGTACGAGTCTCGAGTTGGTCCAGTCGAGTCCGGAATCTCCGCGCGCAGTTATTAGCTGCTCTTCCTCCCGAACGCGTTGACGATCGCCAATAAATGCCTTCGCCGAGCGCCGAATTCTCCCACACACACGCACACCGGTACACACGCGCCGTGTGAAATTCTGCCCCTCCCTATTCGCGTCTCTTATACACTTCGTTGCAATTGACATTTTTTTTTCATTGGTGGTTGCAGAGCAAGGAGAAGATGATGAGGGGCGCGCGCCGGGGCTGCGTGAGGCTGAAGGGCGCGGTGATAGGCATCGACGACGAAGATGACAGCACCTTCACTATCACGACCTCCTCGAGCAAGGATGACCCGAAGACCTTCCACTTCCAGACGCGCAACGGCGAGGAGCGTGAGCGCTGGGTGCTCGCCCTCCAGGACACCATCCTCAGGCACTCCCACACGGTATGTACGCGGCCAGCTGCAATTTTAACTTTGTCGTTTGCATTCCGACACTGAGAAAAAGGTTTGAGAATAATTTATTACGATTTTAGTCAAAATAATTGCTGTTGATTATAGTAACGGAGGGACATACTCGCGTTTACCAAAAAATGCTAGTCATAAATCAAAAATTACTATTTTTAAGTAGGAATTGCTAGGTCTTCTAGTTATTTTCCTTTAAATCCTTGTTTATAAAAAATGCAGCAAATTTTACTAAACCTTTTTCTCAGTGGAGACGATATCTACATTATTATGAGATAAATTTTTAAATATTATTCTATAAATTTTTTAACTTTTTCCCATCTATACCTGCCTTTTATTGTCGCGTTGAAAAAAATACGATAGGAAAATTTGCTGCACTAAAAGAAACGTTTTAGTCATTTTTACAAAAAGTTCAGTAAATTTTAGTAGACAGTGTGATACGTTTGTTACTGCCTGTAATTTTGTAAAAAGTTTACCATACTATACTACACTATTTAGTCATTTTTAGTGGATTATTAAGCAATAATTCTAGATCTAGTAAAATTTACTTGTTATAAAAATAACTAATACGTTTCTCTCAGTGTATCAAAATGCAAGTTGTATCATAAAAATTAGCATAATTTATTGTGGTAAATTTTATTGTAAAAACTGCAATTTTTGAAAGGATTATAGCAATTTTTCTCAATACGCGGAGAAAAGCTCTACTAAAAAAAGTCAATTAAAACCAATATTAAAATGTAATTAAAACAACATTAAAATGTTCTCGCAGACTTATATATGAAAAAATACGATAGTTTCTTGTAAAATTTACTTACTGTTAGTTTCTTTCAAAATTTAGTGGAAATCTAAGAAATGTTGCTATAGCTTTAGTAAATTTTAAATTAACTATTGCAATTTGTAACTGAGTATAACATTTTTCACTGTGTAAAGTAATAAGTCCTCCGAACTTATGATCCAGTCTTGTTTATCTGGTCACTTATACTGTATTTTGTTATCGATTTTTTTTACCTCAAAACAGTATAAAATCCAATAATCATATCGCTCTACCAAATAAATTAAGTTTTCGATATTATCCGCCACACACATCCACGGCGAATAAAATTTTTCAACGAACGCGTACTTTTCGACGATTAGCATTTTAAATCGCCCCTTAATCGCATGCGCACTCGGCGTCACAAGCCCAACTCTTCGTACGCGCCGTGACGTACAACATTGAAACAGTCCGGCTAACCATCTCCGCGCGCCGGTCGAAAGTTACGGCGAGCCGCCGTCGTAAGCACATTTTTTTCCCTCCCCGTGCGCGTAAAACGAGCCTCGGCGACCAACGAGTGTGCTCGTTGAACAAACGGCGCGATCCTCTAAATATTCGCGCGCGAGAAAGAAAAAAAAAGCGCGTAACTATTTGTGATGTAAAAACCGTCGCTCGGTTATTACATCGCGGCGCTCCACGTGCTCGGCGCGCGAGAAAAATTTATGTAAAATTAGTCGTTTTGAGAAAGGTCGGGTTACGCAACGTACGATTTCGGTGTTCCTGTTTAAAGGGGGGACTTCTACTCGGACGGCTGCATTTATTTTTTTTTCGGAATTTTTTTTTTTTCTGGAACTGTAAAAGCTCGTTGCCTTGGAACATTTATGTCAAGTTTATTGTCGTTAGACTCGGCTGTACATCGTGGGCGTCTCTTCAAAAAAAGAAATTCCTTTCTACTATGTCTATAACTTTCCAAAACCCGTCAAATCTTCGTAAATACTTTTCGCCTCGAAT
This sequence comes from Eurytoma adleriae, assembly GCA_900480045.1. Lineage (NCBI taxonomy): Eukaryota > Metazoa > Arthropoda > Insecta > Hymenoptera > Eurytomidae > Eurytoma > Eurytoma adleriae. The sequence continues at coordinate 13,910 of UXGC01000899.1, forward strand.
TCTGCAAGAATTTTGCAAGTAATTTGCGAAAAAAATGACTTTAATGATCAATAAACAAACTACTTATGTTGAGTTGAATAAGTGAAATTCTACTTGAATAAGTGAAATAGTCCCTTATTTAACGTGGAATATCTTCTACTTATAGAATATTGGGTGACAGACTTTTGTCGTAAAATAAGTGGCTATTTAATTAAATGAAATTTCACTTATTTAACTATAGAGAAACCATCTAAAGATTAGAGGACCGTAAAAGGTTAAAACCTGAAAAAAATAGACATTTATTGATCAGTTCTGATTTTTTTATACATACCTGCATTAATAAAATTTAAAAGAAACTTACAATAAATATCTTTCTTTTGATACCAATTAAAAACTTTAGTCACGACTGATCAATAAAAATATATTTCTTTTTCAGTTTTTAACTCTGTCTGGTCCCCTTAATAAAAAACCTCAAAATGCACTGAAAATTGTGAAATAATCATCGTATCGCTAACTGCTAGAGCAAATTTCGTTAATTTACACTGCATTTTTCAGAGATGGGACCCGCGGAAGCCACCGCCAAAGCAGGACTTCGACAGGAAGGTGGCGGAGGCGGACGCGTACCTGCAGCTGCTGATCGACCAGATCAAGCTGATCGAGCAGAAGGAGAAGGAGCTGGGCGCGGAGAACGAGGAGAAGAAGCAGCGGTACGCCGAGATACTCATGCAGGCGCAAACCATGCTGAACTCGGTCAAGCACGCGATCGTCCAGCTACAAATTGCCAAGGCATGTGTGCACAATACACATGCCACTTATCGAGTAATCACGGGAATTTTTATTTTATTTTGCTCTTTTTTTCACTTTCTCCCTTTCTTTACTTCCTTTTTTCATTTCTCTCGGTTTTTTTCTTTATTCTTTCTTTTGTTTTAGTTCATTTTTTTCTTTCTCTTTTATTTCTTTTTTTCTTTACACCGTTAAAGAATCTTGAGCACGCATCTCGCCAAAATGTTCTGCACTTTAAAAAAACAACTAGAAAATAGCACACTTTTTGAGGGTAGAGTCCAGTCAGAAGAAAAAATTCTTTAATTTATATATTTGTAGCAATGTAAATATGTTTGAACAGTGTAAAAATAAAGAAAAATATAAATCTTTAGCCTATTTCAATCAATTTCTTCAGAGTTATGCTTTCAAAAGTAGTAAAAACAAGGGCTTAGCAAAAAGGTCTTCTGCGGAGAACCACTTTCACTGAAAAATGTAAATAAGTTTCATCGAACATTAGAGCCAAAATGGCATTTTTGAGTTTACAATAAAAAGCATTTGTAAATTTATAGTATTAGATGAAACATATTCAATTTTTTCAGGTTTGTACAGATCGAGCATAAATGCTTCCTCGCAGTAGACATTTTTGCTAAGCCCTTGTTTTTACTACTTGTTTTTACTACTTGTTTTAAAAAAAAAATTTATAGAAATTGATTGAAATAGGCTAAAGATTTATATTTTTTCATATTCACATTGCTATAAATATATGTTGTAAATGAAAGAATTTGTTTCACAAGTTGTACACAAAAAATGATTTATTTTAATATTCAAAATATTTGATAGTAATGCTATAATGTAATGTAGTAATGCGACAAAAGCAAGTCAGGATCAATAACTTTTATTTCCATTTGCAATCTTAGTACGTATTAAATCATATAATTAATTCTTTAAAATAATAAGAAAGAATTAGAAAACCAATTTAATAATAATTGATGCATTTTGACAAAAATCTCCTACTATGGCTATGTAATTGTATTATATTGTTCTCTGCGATTAACAAATTCACTATTGCTAAATACACCATTGTACTAAAATTAAGTTGAATGTAAAAAAATTGCACATGACTGTCTTACAGCGTAGCACTTGCCAATCGCTTATTTTCGGCGCATAGCCTTGTTGCGGCGCCGGGCCACGTGTATTGTTTAAAAAACACGGACGAATTTTAATGCATCTGCTGGAAGCGAATTTTATCCGCTTGCATAAGCTTTACTGAATTTTTAATACAGAAAACGTTTAATAATTAAATTTTTCTTTAACAGCTTGGATTATTTTTAGATAAGAAACCGTTCTCAGTATTTTTTCAGGAAATTTAGTAAATTTTAAATGAACATATTTAAAATACAAAAAAAGAAAAGAAATGTTTCAGATTTTTCTCTGAATTATGCTTTACTAATCAAATGTTTCATAATGCTTGTAAATAACTGTGGAGACTCATATGGTTAATGCTATATAGTGAAAATTGTGGACTATAAATTAAAACGTTTTCGATGATTTTTCAGAATACTGCCATTCCAGTTAATGGTATCTACCAGGGGCCAACCGAACCAATAAACGTATCGCCGCCATTAAAACACGGTTTGTTACATTTTAAAATGAATATTTTATTATATCGTGAATTAGAAATCTTACGAAGCAAAATTTTTCAGTTGCACCGAGGGAGTCCGATCCGACAGTTCAGACCGGCATCGAATTAGGTTCTGAATGTACCGAGCCGCGAGTTAATAATACAAATGGTTCGTATGGAATACGTCATTTTAAATTGCATACTACCATTTTATTTTCAATAACACGCCAATAAGTTAATGACGTTTGTTTAATTTATTATGTTTAAATATGATAATCAAAGTTCCTTTTTTACGATAGAAACAGTAAACACCCATTTTTTTATATCGTGTGATATTGCATAGACAGTTCTATTCATTTTATTCATTTAGATTTCAGTCTGTTTGCTTTTCACTTGGAAAATCTTACAATTTGATTTCTATTGCTATTGCGAATGCATAACTAAACTTTTTACGATGTTATTCAAATTAGCATTCTAATCATTCAACAAATGTAGTAAATATGCTAAAAGCAATATTAAGGATTTTCAAAATTGTTGAAGTTTTTTTACACGGTGATTTATATACATTATACTCTTTACATTATGTTTATTAACACTTCATTTGTTTTCATTATTTTACAAACTTCAAATATGAAAAAAAACTAGAAAACTACATTTAAAAAGTAAATAAGAATATAAAATGAAATATGTTTTCTCGTCGTTTTCAGTGGCAACCAGAAGTCTTCCCGTGCCAGAATATTCATACTCCTCTTCGGACGAAGATGAGGATTACTACGATGCTGCCGATGAAATCTCTCCAACGCCATCGCAATCAGCTACGTACGTGAATCGCCTCCCTTTATGCAATTACATAACGGTCAAATAAATCTCATAAAAATAAAATTTTCAAAAAGGAAAGGCATTTTTTATAGAAAGAAAATTATTTGCGTGTAAAATTCAGTTAAATAAGTCCGTGGAAGGGCGAGAAGTTGACCGTCTTTAAAATTTAAGTACTTAACTCCTTAACTGTTGTTATCTCGGAAGTGTTTCTTACGCGCGGCTGATCAAAATTTCAGGAAGAGACGTGAAGTTGCTGAGAGAACATCAGCCGTGACTGAGAGCAACACGACGGACAGTCGTCCCGCGGCCAAGACACCGGCCGCTCCGCCCATTAAGCACGACGGATCGATAGATTATGATGGTAATTCTTTTTTTATTTTTATCTCGGCACATTACAGCTGTACGCACAGTTGCGCTTTTTCATTATAAGAGTCTCGTAAATTTAGTCATGAGAATAAGTTATACTATGAAGGGCAAACCGCATAAAAAAGGTCCTTCAACATTTTGATGCGAACTTTTGGAATTAAATATATTTCAAGGGAAAGCTCAAAGTTATGTTAAAATAATGTATATTAAATAATTTAGGTATTATAAATAATTACTATTTATAAACTAGACAGTTAAATAAGTAAGGAACTAAGAAAAATAATCACTAATGTAATGTAAAAAAAGGGAACAGAACAGAAATTTGTGTATGTATTGATTGATGAAATACATTGTTTACAATGTTTTTATATAATTTTTTAACAACGAAAGTATACAATTACAAATTTTTTACAAGACAATTTAACTAAACGTATATATAACAAATCCGTAAGTTTAGTTGAAGTAGAATTTAAATTTAATGAATTTAGAACGTGCATGTAAATTTAACGCGAGTTAAAATGCAAGTCAGTGATGACGTAGTATTTCGCTGCATTTTAGCTTAGAATGCTCCCTAAGTAATACCGAGATAGCACATTTTATAAATTACAATTTATTCAAGCTGAGCGATTTAGTCAAATAAAAATATGCATACAAATTTTAAATATATTTTTCAATTGTATATGATTATAAATTTATGAATTTTAGATTGAACTACTAAAATTCGAAAAAACTATTTATAGAACAAATAATATCTAAGGCAACCAGAAATTTTTTATTTAAGAAATATTATAGCTGAATAAATTTTATCACATTTTCTTAAAACTATTTGGCACAAAAAACTCTGCACGTTTTGATCTAATAAACAATTGCAAAATGTAATCGTACAATTTTAAAAATATTTTAGGTACACATTAGGAAAAAATCTTACAATTTTTTAGTAAAATCCAAAAACTAATAAAAACCTGTCAAAAAGTGACCACATTCATTTTTTAGTAAATGCGGAGAGAATTTTTTCTTAAGCATTACTCACTTTTTGTAGAAAATTACTGGGGACTCCGTAATTTTAGAATCAAGTGATCTGATTGATATTAATGTAAAAATTATGACTTTTCTGGAGCAATTATGCTAAAAGTGAAAACAAACTGAACTCGCTTAAATTGGTTTTAATGTGATCACGTGATTAGTAGTGTCTCTGTTTACCAAGCGCCTGCCCTGGCATGCAGTAATACATTGAGAAAAATATTATAGAAGAATCTACTACAATTATATTAAAAATTGTTGTAAATGATAGTAACAGAGGGTATTCTCTATTTTAATCCAAAAATTGCTCCAAATTATAACAATTGATGTATTTTATAGTAATTTCTTTAACATTTTTCTCAGCATAATTACAGAGCATAACAGAATAAAAAACAATTTAATTTTAATTTAAATATATTCATTCCTACATTAATTACTGCAAATTTTCTATTAATTCAGTGATGATTTAATGTAACAATTCTGCGGGTACACACGTCAGTAATGTTCAAATGTAAGATTATTTGTTACAACCAGCAACTTGTAGAACCTACATTTTTACCTTTTTTTGTTTATAAATAATAATGTAGGTTAAACGACAATATCGAATGTAAAGGACAACTGCAATGTCAAGGATACCTGCCTAGTGTTATCAAACAGATCGCTCAAACTTCAATCAAAGCAGGCTACCAAAGCGTTTCCCAAAAAAAAAAGTGCGAAACTCAAAACCACTGCGAAAAAAATATCGAAAGACAGAAGAAAGAACAAAAAGGCAAAAAAAATTATCGACTCAAGGCAAGAGTCACGGTCGACGTTACCATCGCCCGCGGCTATCGATCCGGCAGTTGTCCCGGCGCACGGGCAGCCGCTCGCAGTGCGTCCCGATCGCGCGCCGTCGACCCACATAGACGTCGTCGGGCCGCGCGCGGCCAGTCCGTCCTGGTCCGGTTGGCGGCTCGCATCGATCAGCCGCGCGCACCGCCCGTCAGCGCTATACACTGCACGCAGCAGCATGCCGAGGCGCCCGACGGGCTGAGTACCCCGCGGGGGGAGCAAAACCGACCCAGTGATGGATACTCGCTGGCCCCGGGCTCACAGGCACAATGCTCGGCGCCAACGTCAACTGTGAGTCCCAGAGCGCGCGCGCGCGCCGCCCCGGGCGGCGCTATTTATAGGCGGCCCGTCACTCCTCGACGACGCGCAATTGAGGGACTTTATTTGGGCTACTTCGATATTTATTTACTGGGGCACACGGGCTGTACGCGATGCTCTTGTTTACATACCATGGGCGGGCGTTTGTTTCCTCCCCCGCGTGGTCCGCTCCGTAAACAGATAGTTAGTTAGTTTGACTTGTGCGCGCTGCTGATACTGACGGGAAAGATGCCGTCCAGGGGCGACGATTCTAGATGCGCTTTTTTAAATTGTATGGTTTTTTTTTTTTTTTTAATGATGGAGTTTGTAAAGCAACAATAGAGATGATAAAATTTTGACTGTGATAATTAATGTAGTCGCTTTGTTTTGATAGGTTAATATTAATGTGGTATTACGTTTTTTCGTTTCAGCATTGTACGAGGAAGAGAGCGATGGCGAAAGTAAGTTGATACTTAAATTTATTTCGACGATTCAGCGCGTTGCACTTGACTATTTTTTATTGAACGCAAAAAAAAAAAATTGTCTTTTCAGTGGATTCCATGGAGAGTCACGGATCGGTAGTGACGCACCTCCTGTCCCAAGTGAAGATTGGCATGGACCTGACGAAAGTCGCCCTGCCGACTTTTATCTTGGAGCGCAGATCCCTGCTGGAGATGTACGCGGACTACTTCGCCCATCCGGACCAGTTCGTGAGGTATACGAAACAATTTGAATTATTGTTTGTCCAGTGTATAAGTGTGCGTTTTTTATCACGAAAAGAAAACTGTTTTTTTATAATTGCTTCTCCGAATATTATGTTAATAACGTTGCACGCATGTGGCGTGATTAAATTATGTTTAGTCAAAAAAACGCCCATTAGAGATGTAGAAGTATTCCATAAATAATAGACGTTGACCTTACAGTCACGCAGACGAACTTTTTTGACACTTGACTGCTATACAGATCGATGCACTGCAGAGTCTTTCGTGCTTTATTGTCGTTTAAAAAATCATATTCGTCTTATCACTTATAATATAAATAAATTAATGAAAAAGTTACGATAAATAACAAATATTTGTATAACAATTTCAGCATCCGTTTAAAAAATATTTTATTATTTAATAAATTAAACGTTGATTTAGAACATAATACATTCAGTTGAATATCGTGGAAATGTATTTATAAGTGACAGCACTGTGGCAGACCACTTCCTTCCCGCGTGTTTCATACAAAACAAAAAGCTAATAATCCACGCAATCCACCGTTAAAACAAATTATCATCTTCCATTTTTAAGTTACTAATAGTATTTCGTGTTTAGAACAAAAACTGGTGTACAAAAATGTTATTCCTCCAATTGTTATTTTAACATTTACTTTAACAATCAGAAAAGCCTTTGCATATCTCGAAGTAGACTCGCCTTTACAAATTCATACTGCACCGTATAAGAGCGGCCCGCGAAAAAAAAAACCGTGAAATTCGACATTCGCCGCGAAAAATATCAGGCATACCTTCGCTCCTCCAACTTACCATTACGTGACACGCATAATACGCGGCCGCGAGTTAAAAAAGACACTGCACTTTAAAAGCGACTTTGCTTTAAGAATCAGGTCACAAGAGGCGCGGGTAATAAATGATCCGTACCAGCTCGAATAAATTTCCCTGCAGCAGCCGCAGTAGTAAAAAAAAAAATAAATTTCAGCACTAGTAGTACAATAAAAACGATAAAAGAAAGTCACTAAAATCTTCTCTCCCTTTCCAACAGCATCGCCGACATGCCGACGCCTAGGGACCGGATGGTGCAGGTGGTCAAGTGGTACGTGTGCAGCTTCCACGCGGGCCGCAAGTCCGGCGTGGCGAAGAAGCCGTACAACCCGGTGCTCGGCGAGGTGTTCCGCTGCTTCTGGGACCTGCCGTCCAACGAGAAGGAGCCGTGCGCCGCCGGCGGCCCGGTCGAGGACGGCCCGGTGCCTTGGTGCAACGAGAATCAATTATCGTTCGTAGCCGAACAAGTTTCACACCATCCGCCCGGTGAGTAACGCCGCTCAAGGCTCTCCGCGCGCGCGCGCGCCTTTAATCATTCAATCGCGCTGAACGCGCCGGCGGGACCGCCCGCCGTTTTTCTCGCGGAGCGCTGAAAACGTAATGTTTCAGCTTCAGCTTTTTTATCGCTCGGAGGGAAAAAGGTCCACTGAAAATTTGTAATAGCTTTTAATTTCATTGTTAGCGGAGGCAGTATTTATTTGGAAAAATTATAGTATAGAAGTTGATTTAGGAACTGTAGCGAAAATTGGAAAAATTGTTAAATCTTCAGTAAATTTTATAAGAAAGTACGATCAATTTTAATCTGTAAAACGTAACATTACAATTGACTGTGGAATTATTAATTGATCATTTTCTCTGCGAATATAAGTAGAGGTTTTACGTTTTTTTACATCTTTTGATGACAGCATTATTCTGTGCTTCTTGCATCTTTCACAATAATAAACAAATTTAATAAAAAAATATATATTTATTTAGATTTTTTCAGACTAAAAATCTTTATGCAATATTACAATTGTAGATACCGTGCTGAAATATATTATCTTTTTACAAAAATATATTATAATGTGTGCAATATTTGAAATAATTATGTAATTAAAATTTTATCGAAGAGGATTTTATTTTACAATATCATTAAAATTTTAATATTCGAGCTTTACGATTTCAATATAATTTTAGAACGTCATAAAATCATTTTGCAATTAATTTTTTTATACTGTTATTATATTGTCTTAAAATTAAAAAGTACTGTAACTATTGTTTGCTATATAGTAGGCGACAACATTTTTCCGAAAGCTCTACAAGTTCAAATCTCCCAGGAATGTATTGAAAAAATTTGTTCGTGAGTTGAAATTTCATCGAGTTTTCAAATCTCCGATAAATGTCTGCGTATCGGTAAAACCTTCGTTACTTTTACACTGCGAACTAAAATACGTTGATATTGAAAAAGTTTTATTTAATTATAGATATACACTTTGATTACGAAATATTTTATCAGACTCGGAAAGAATGGTTCGATAAAAATTACCACGTTTTCAGTAATCCTGGGACCATTTGATCTGGTCGATAAAAATTAGTAAACAACACTGTAAAAAAATATTCAAAAAATTGTATTTTTACCATGTTTTTGTCAAGTTTTGAATACCAAATGTTTACCAAAAACGTCACTTGATTCGAAAATTACTAACTACACAGTAATTTTTGTAAAAATGTGCGATTTTCTTTGAACCATTTTCTCCATGAGGATGCACTTTTTATATTACATTTCGAATTATCAATATTTATTCAGTGACAACGCATCCTTATCAAATCTTTAAGAAATCTTTGTAAGGTACCTGCTCGAGGAAATATTGTTTCAAAATAACAAGTGGCCTCGGACAATAAAAATTGTTTTGTGTGAATAAGTTGGCCGAACGCGGTCAGGAGAGGCTCTTGACACATTTATTAATAACAAAGAACGTCGCTGAATGTGACCCATACCCCTTGACCGCGGTCTCGTACACTGAACTATGCACGTTACAAGTTTCAGCAACTTCCGGATTCTCAAAATGTTTCGTACATTAACAAATTTTAATGTATATATTTAGCTATATAAAAAAATAGTAGTGCTAGTAGATGGAATTAATTTCTACATTTAGTTTTAGTTATAATTACATGTAAGGAGTTTAGTCTGTTTAATAAGAACTAACTAAATGAATATAGTTAATAAAAAAAATTTAGTAAGCCGCTGACTCACGATTGTTTTTTAATAATAGAGCAGACGAATAACGAAATGTTTTTATCAAAGTAGTATTTATACCGTTTGTACCGCAAATTGCCGCTTCTCTCGTTAAATTGAAGATTCGCTTGGAAAACCTGTGATATGCATGAAATGCGTTTTAAGGAGACAAAAGATTAATCAGCGGATAATAATTAGTAGTTCGATAGCTTAGTTATGTAAAATTTTTTAAATCTAGGAAAGTTTAAAATTCTACTGATAGTCGTATAATGTTATCTTGACATGAAAATACCAATACGATTACGTGCAAACTGAGTAAAATTTTTAGAACTACACACAAAGGAATAAAAAAACTGCTGCGTTTTCACAAGACAAAAGATTAGTCAGCAGATAGTTAAACGGCTTTTAGATTGCTTTGTAAAATTTCTTAATGCTCTACGAAAGTTTAAACTACTCCTGATAGTCGTTGTTAGCTCGAAAGGAAAAGACCAATGCGATTACGTGCAATCGATAAAATTTTTAGAACTACGAAGAATAAAAGGAGCGGTGTGCCTTGATAGTCTGCCAAATCTGTAATAATAGGTCATCTCCGCTACTTTTATGCGCCTTTTTTTTTGTACGTCAATTTGCTCAACCTCGAGGTGATCAAAATTTTGTGAACGAGTGAACTCAAATTGAAGTACACAAAATGATTATTAAAAGAGTCTACATTTTTCTACTGTAATTTACTTTGTTTTCTTTCTTTTATGCATGCATGGAGAAAGAAGTTCTATTAAAAATACGATAATTTGTTTTAATGTTCTAAATGTCTGACGTTATTGGAAAATTTTCAATAGTTTCTTGTAAAATTATTAAAAATTTACTGTGCTTTTAATAAATTATTCGTGAAATAATTATTGGAATTTTCCCAACAAAGTCAGTCTGGGAAAACTTTAAAATAGGCCATTGCAATATTTTAATGATGTAGGTACAGTAATGATGGTACAAATTAATCAATTTTATTTCCAAAGTTTTGAATTCCGGAGGTAATATGAGCGAAACAATTGGTTTTATTGTTTTTTTTACAAAATTTTGTAGCTTTGTACGAACTAATTCCGATATCGAAGCTCCGAATTAAAAAATCGAAATTTTTAAGTTTTTATATGTATTAAATTTTGGAAATTTAATTAAAGTTTTTGTCATATATGCGAACCCATTAAAAACAATTTAGTATTTGACACGTGCTACAAACGAACAATATACACAAAAATTAATGTTTAAAACACAAGGCCACTGTTATCTACAAACAAACGAGCAACAATTGAGTCCTTGAAAAAAAGAAGCACACAAAACGTACATATCAGAAAAAAACAAAAAAGTAAAATAAGTTAAAAGCGGAACGATCGATGTTCCGATAAAAAAAATGAAAAAAAAAGAACTAAACAAATAAGTATCATCGAATCAGTAATATATAGTCTATCGAAGAATTTATATTATTACATTTCTCAGTGCTAATTATTGATTCTAAACTTTTACGAATATTATTGGGAAATTTTGCTTTTAAGCCTAAAATTTATTATTGTTATGTAAAAGTGTAATTGTTAATACTTTCACTACTACGTCAGCCGCATGTGTTTTATGATTTTTGTCTTTTGCTGCAATATGACATATATGCAATACTCATGAAAAAAAAAACATGTTTTTGTCTGTGACAAAAAGTAAACCCAAATTAAGTTCAAATTTTGGTTCTCGTAGCAGTGAAAGTGTTAATAAATAAATAAATAAATAAATAAATAAACCAAACAAATAAAAACTAACAACCCTTTCTGTTCACAGTGAGCGCGTTCTACGCGGAGCACTGCTCGAAGAAGATCAGCTTCGGTGCGCACGTGTGGACGAAGAGCAAGTTCCTGGGCCTGAGCATCGGCGTGCACAACGTGGGCAAGGGCTGGGTCAGTCTGCACTCGCACGACGAGGAGTACGTGCTGACCTTCCCGAACGGCTACGCCCGCTCGATCCTCACGGTGCCCTGGATCGAGCTCGGCGGCGCCACGAGCATCACGTGCGCCCGCACCGGCTACCAGGCGACCGTCGAGTTCATCACCAAGCCGTTTTACGGGGGCAAGCGCAACCGGATCGCCTGCCAGGTGACCGGGCCCGCCGACAAGAAGCCCTTCCTCGTCGTCAACGGCGACTGGAGCGGCGCCATGGAGGCCAAGTGGGCCGACGGGGTGAGGCGCCGGTTTACTTTGGAACCCAATACCGGATCGCGAGGGCGCTAATGGCCTTATAGCGAGGGAGCGTGGCTTTTGGGGGGAATGATGTTGGAGGGATGGGGGAATTTTTCGGGATGTGAAGCGTCGGCGAAGGACGAGGGTTTCGTTACTGGAAAGAAAAACGAAGAATTGCTTAGATAGCTTTTTTAAGGGGCTAGGGGACCTATAACTAATCTTTTGATTAACTTGATTCAGAATTATTTTAATAATGTATATTGATAGTACATCACTTTTTCTAAAAAATTTTACCCAATCAGTGTCATTGTTTCATCCGGGATCTGAGATATCAGCTGTCGAACTTTTATTCCTTTCGCGTAACATAATTTTTAAGCAATTTAAACGAGGCTTTGCTTAAAATGTTTGTTTTTAATTTTTTAATTTCATGTAAGGCTGATGCTATTAGCTAAGGATAAATTTTTGTTCTCTTTCTCAACAAAGTAAATATGTATAAAATTGATATTTTCCACTTTTAATGTGACTTTTCAGCCACTTGCTAATGAATAGAATTGAAAATAAACAGAAGCCAAAAGCATTAACCCTAAATGATATTAAAAACAAATATTTTTAGGCAAGTTTCATTTAAATTAGTTAAAATTGTGATCAATAGGTATATTAAGTGAAAAGAAAGAATTTGTGACTATGATATCTCAGGTTCCGAATGAAATAATGTCTCCGATTGGGTAATATTTTTTAGCAAATGTTATGTACTATCGATATAATTATTAAAATAACTGTTCTAATCTATATGCTGTTAGTATACATATAAGTATAAATATGTACATGAATATTGTGTTATCTACATGCACAAAATCATTTTTTTACTTGTTTTTTTAAAAATTAAGCACTAATATTGATTTATATTCGACTCCACGAATTTGAGCACCACTGCAGCTCATGAACTACTTTAAATGCGAGATTAGAAATTTTACTCTCAAAATTGCATTCAGTGTCTCTTTACATGCAGAATGTAGATTTACTTATACTTATTTATTTATTTAAAGCATTCTACAGACAAGTATGACCCTACATTAAAATTGTAGCGTAAAATTTAATTGTTAAATTTAATTTAATTGTTTATAAAATTCACTACTTGTAATACTTAAAATTTCACCCACAATTTCTTTTTTAGATAATTTTTAGGTAACTGTAGAAAGTCTAAATATTTCTCACTGATCTTTAAATATTTATCCCCGCAGCCAACTGTGCTCCACCCAAACGACTAAAATTAAAATAACCGCAACTGAAAATAGTTTGTTTCGTTTTTAAGAAGTAAAAATGCAGCCGTTACCCACATACATACACGCGACCCGATATTTTTACTCGTGGAGCGAATATTGAATCTATTGAATTTTTCAGCGGACGGAGCTATTCGCGGACGTCCGCGAGCAGAAGATCGAGAGGAAGATGGTGAAGCCGATGCACGACCAGGAGGACAACGAGTCGCGAAAAATTTGGCGGGAGGTCACCATGGGCCTGCGCATCAACGACCTGGACAGGGCGACCGCTGCGAAATGCGCGATCGAGCAGAGGCAGCGGGACGACGTGCGACATCGCAAAGAGAACAATATCTCCTGGCAGACTAAGGTGGCCTACGATTGCATTGCTTTTCTTTATTAAAGTCTATGACGCTGCTGAAAAAAATGTTGCTTTTACCATTTTCTCACAGTTATTACGTCACTGATAGAAAGATAATGTTGAAACTATTTTTATTGAAGTAAGATATGTAGCTTTTAAGTTAGAAGATACTGCCATTTTATAAAAATTTAAGTTTTATTTGTAGAATTGATACTTTTTTATCAAAAGATGTAGAATCTTGCTTTTCTCAGTTGTTTTTAGACAAATTTATCGTTGGTGAAGTAACAGAGGTGTATTAGCATTTTAACGCCTAAATAATTAATTGTAATAAATGAATCTACAAATTATTTGGGCTAAAAATGCGTAAGGACAATGAATTTTTATAACATAGTGGCGAATCTCTAAATCAAGTGGTCGTATGTTTTCTTTGTTAGAAAAACTGCAAACCTTTAAAAAAGTATATTCTGATAATACACTACTTTGTAATAAAAATACTTCGATAAAAGTAGTTTCAACAATTTTATAATTGAACTAAATAAAAGTAGCCACACCGAAATGCAACTAAAACATAACGCATAAATGTACTTGTGTCTTGCAGTTATTCAAGGAAACCAAAGACGGAGGCTGGGTGTACGTAACGCCGCTGGAAGCGCGACTGCGGGCGAATGCTGAGGGGGCCAGCTCCGGAGCCGCAAGCACTGACGATGCCGCGAACGCATCGACGACGACGAGCACATGAGAACACATTCGCATATTTTTTAATCGCGCACAGTAATAATAATTATAATTATCAATATTTTACGTCGCAGGCCTACATGCATATTCCGGTTATTTGTTAGCCTTAAGGAGATGTGGAAAATCCTTTTTTTACGAAGTTTCTTTTGAAAATCGAAGGTGTGAGTAGGCCAATTCCTTGGCTATTGATGAATGATTGCAATAGTTTGTTTCTTTGCGTAGACTTTAAGATATTTAGATTTGAGATTAGTAAATTTCCAATGATAGTAGATATCACTGAGGAAAAACTAGGAAAGATCATAATTGTATTTATGAAATAGGGAACAAACTTAGAATTTATTCTTAATGCATCTATCTTTTTTAAGCAGATAAATCTGTGAAATAAAAAAGTATGAAGTGTAGTTGACCATCTTCAATAAGTTTCACTTAAAGAAATATTTTAGTATCTTAAAGAGTTACTAATTTTTTCACATCTCCTTAACAAGAATTTACTTACTAAAATACTCTTATGGTTTAGATTTTACAAATCTACTGACCTAAAACCTAATATAGTACGTGTAAAAAAAAACACGTAAATTATTCTTCCCCTTTGTCTTAATTTTTTCCGTTTGTTATCGATTGTTGAAAGTTTGTGAAAGTGACAAACGTTTATAATTATATCAATGTCAATCTCTTTAGATTTTCGTACTTACATTTCGTAAATGTAATTGCAAGAGATATATATAATAGGTAAAGCGCGAAAGTTTATGGTTGACACGCCCCTTTATACATAGATATTATATAATATATTATACATAGAGTATATACTCTTTTGGAAGCTCGAAATTTTGCATTTTTAGCCATTACAGTAAGGAGGGCACTTGATGTATGTTGAGATAATGAAAACTATGTGAATTTGATCAATTTGTAAGAACAAAGATCTGACCTGTAAGATTTATGAACCGGTTTTTCTTTATTAATTTTTTATACTTTTACAAATTTTACAAATTCTGTTAAACTTAATGAATTTTTATTATTATACTCTTTCATTTTTTTTCCTTAATTAATAATAAAGATAATAATTTTTTAGAATTGTGCGTTTGCCTACTTAACAATGTTCCTCATTAAAGAAAAACGAAAATATTACTTCAATTAATATTCTTTTTACTTTTTAAAATGGAGCATACTGTACAATTAAACGATTTTGCATGCTTTTTATTAGTTGGAAATGTACACTCGATTAGGTACCTGCGAAATTATTAATTAAAATGTTTAGCGACTCTCAATTACTTTAAAGCTAAAAACTTATTGAGATTAATAAAAATGACATAATCACAAACATTCGAAATGAAAAAGTGCACTATTCTCTAACAGCGGAGCAAAAAAGTAAACCAAAATTCTAAAAATTAATAAAAAGAAAATGGACAATATACCGACCTTGAACACGACGTCTGTCTGGTATACGACGATTGTAGATTGAGTCTATCCAAGTGGCCTTCGACTAAATAAAGACGGGGACGGAGGTGCGAAGTATTTGCTCCACAATTCGAACCCAATTCTTCCATTTAAATAAAGAAAAAGTTTAAAACAAAACAAGGTACGCGATAGAATGAACTCCTTGATAAAAGAATAATAAAACACGTCGATTCCTCTAAGTTTGCGTGATCAACTAATGTGAACTAACGATTACGATAATAATGATGGCGGTGAAGATGGGTGTATGTTTTTGTGAGTTTATGGTCCCTCTGGACGAGGTACCTTGATCAAATTGTATGCATTTATATGTAATTTCGAGAGTACACGTATTCACTCTTAAATACACTCTTATAAAGTCACGTTGTAGATATATAGGTGACAGAATAAATTTAAATAAATTAGTTACTTTTTTTTAAATTTATTAGCTTTAAGTTTCAAGTCATATTGATTTAATCCATTATTTTTTGTACGTGTATAAAATAAAGCTTATATTATTTTAAAATTTATCAAGTGAAAAGCTAGAAATAATCTCTAGTTATTATACTCTTTCTACCTGTAAATTGTTTGAAAACATTGTAAGAATGTTAATTATGAATGAGTAAATTATATATATTTCATTTAAAAAATTAAATGATTCAATTATTTAAGAGTGAATGCTTATGAAAATATTAAGTTACTGATTACGACTACATGTAATTAGTAATTAATCAGCAGCTAATTTATAAATATTGTTAGAGATGATATGAGATAAAATGATTTTTAATGAATCAATACTTCATAACAGAAACATAAAGAAATGTATTATACCTCCTGATGAGGTAAACAAGATTTCAATGAACAGCAATGTATATTATTTAAAAATACTACAACGTAAAGTTATGTTGACTTAGCGCTGATATAATATGTACATTCGCAATGAGCATTAAAGGGCTTTCTTTGTTTATAGTGGCAATACTGTAAAGTAATTTGCATGCCAATATATTAGATATCATGAGAAAAAAATTTATTATAATGTACGTTGATAATTCTGGCCTAGAATTAGTCTCTTGCATTAGGAAACAAACTGTATAGTTAGAGGTATGAACATTGTAATAAAAATGTTACAGGATCAACGCATTGTACGTTTCTTTTGCCAAAATAAATTAGTTTCAATAGTTGCAAAAAAATCTTAGTAAAACCTTTATTGTTTTTTTTCTAGTTATAATCTTTTACAATATTTTTACAAGTTAGTGCAAGATG
Organism: Eurytoma adleriae; assembly: GCA_900480045.1. Lineage (NCBI taxonomy): Eukaryota > Metazoa > Arthropoda > Insecta > Hymenoptera > Eurytomidae > Eurytoma > Eurytoma adleriae. The sequence goes on from UXGC01000899.1 coordinate 30,622, forward strand.
TTGCAAACGAAAAATGTTATTGCATTTAAATTGGTTTAATGCAGATTCACTATTTCTTTAATCTATATAGGATATATTAAGTCTTTCTTATCCTAATTATGTACACAATTTTACATAAATAGAATTATAGGCACTTTATACACAACAGTAAAGTTTTTACTCAATGCATATATTTAAGCATTGATTTTTAAATAAGATTAAGTATACTTTTTATAGCGGTAAATAACCGAGATAATAGTCTTCAGCTTTTCTATATGTTGGAGGAAACCTCTTACTTGAAGAAACAAGTAAATCCATTCCAGCCGAAATGCTTGGTAAAGCTAATTGACAATACTTAATATCTTCATCATTATTTCTCATAGTTTTTCTACTTTCACCATATTTGTACATCACTTTTGAAACATAACATTTTTCAAGTTTTAGTATTTCACCCTTTGAATTAATTTTATCTTCAGTGAAAACATTTAATTTTACTTCCATAGGTCTTAGCATCAAGTAATGGACGCTATTAACATCTTGAGCTTCTAAGAGTATTTTTTCACCTGTTACTAATTCTGCTACATTTTTCACTGCACATACAAAGTCTTTCAATGAGCTTGCTGTTTCATTAAAAGTATTAACATCATTACAAATCTGATACTCTACACAACAATTCCAAATTTTAAGACTTTTCAGTTCTTTTCCATTAGGTGATCCTAAGATCGTTAAACATCTACTACAATGAACTAGAGAATTTCGTAACTTTAAGTTTTCTTCAAAAACAAGTTTATTTAGAACTAAATAATTAACAGAATAAAATAGATCAGACTTTCCTGGATCTAATGAAAATGACTCTTCACTTCCATGTTTACAACAAAACCACTCCTGAGGGTCGCAATCATTACTTGGTAGTGGTAAAATTCTTGTAAAACACAGAGTCTTTGTAATTACATTTTTACAGCATGTACAAACAAATTTGCAATCTGTATTCTTTGGTGGAAATTTAGCGTGGTAAGTGTCTGGCAGTAAGTGACTGTTCAATTTGCCATTGGTATCAATAATTTCAGATTCAAAGGTACCGTATATTACACTTGGTTGAGTTTGGATTCGAAAAGATATCCAGCGACTAGTTATCCCCAGTGAAGAGAGAGATGATGGCATCAATTTTACACTTGACAGAGGTAGAATATAAAACAATTCCTCGATTTGGACTTCAATAGCTTCTTCTAATAACTTGACTTTTATTGAGGATTTGTCAATACTTTTTGTCAAGAAAATATAAGCACTGAGAGAGCGCAGACGAGGTCTAAGTTCTAAAGTGACAGACTCCATTGAATGTTATTTTTAAGATAAATGGGTCCCATATGAATCTAGAAAACAAAAAAATAGACAAGTTTAAATAATAGATACTTTCACGAAACTGTGTAAAATGAAGAACAGAATAAGTGATTTCTAAAATTATAAATTAATGTAAAAGATTGTTATTTAAAAATTATATAATCTTGACCATATGTCATCTTGCACGAAATTCGATAACAACTCTGTATACTCGAACAATATGGAATTTAAAAAGCTTTGCACAAGATTACTAAATTGTATGTACTTTTCCTTGTTAAACATTATAACATTATCCTACTCTTTCAACGATATTTACGCAAAAATTACCTGATTGGTCTTAATTGCTGTCGAAGATAAACAAGAAGCACCGCAACATGTGGACATCTCTTTAAAGGGTACCTGCAACACCCCATCCGTTAATTCCATCGACACTCGTACACAAAACCACTACCTCAACTTAGCAGAAACTCAGCATTGCAACACTCACCTGTTTCCTCCTTCGAAATCTCCAAAACACAAAGGCAGTCCGTCTGGGCGAATCTCGGACGACTGCGTGCGGAGAGGTTCAGCCTCGTCGTGTGCTCCCTTCATCAAGCGCAAATATTCGTCGAAACGTGCAGCTCGGGGCGATCGGGTGTGAGTGTATTTTTAGAATTTTTTTCACGAAAACCGATCCTGCACTTTTTGGAGCGAGATCACGACGATGACAGTCGCGCGCGGCGTAGCGTCTCGCTCGCGCGCACACGCATGGACTCCACGCGTCCGCTCGCTCGCTCGGAGCGTGCAATCGCAGACAGGCCGGCCAATCGCCGAGCAGTGGCGGCGGCCAGACGAAGCGTCCGCGCGGGAGAAAGCCTCATTGGTTTAAAGGAGGGGACGGGCTGCTGCACGCTCCAAGGTCGTTCGCGATCGAAAGTGAAAATTCACGCTTTTTTTAGGTTTCTCGAATCTCGATCTATGTCGAGACCGCCGATCGGGTAAACTGGTTTATTTACCTTTCGGGAGTGACCGTTTCTTTATCGTGCTGTTGCGCAACTCGAGAGTAATAATTGAGTGACTAGTCACTTCATTAATTTTGTATGATTTTTTAAATGGGAATTACTGTTACTTATTTTGTTAAATAATTTTTATTTTTTTTAATAATTTTTATTAACGTGGAATTTTTTTTATCATATTTTCGGATTTTATTCGAGATATGTACAAGCCAAATAAAAATTGCGTTAATTAATTTAAAAAAAAATTATTATTTATACGTTTAATAAAATAGAAATAAAGAAAATATCGATGCATGTCGGTAAGGTAGATTTCTAACTAATTGTAAGGGTTATTTTACATCTCGTTAAAATTAGATCACGAAAATTTTTATTCTTGCTAGAATATTATTAATAAATGTAGTACAAACATTGTAAATGATAAATTTATTTAAAAAAACGACAAAAATACGCACTACTGATTCGTTTTCCGAAAAGGGCATAACTCCACTTTTCAGTTTTCCTGGCAAAAGGGCACGAAGCCGAGTAAATATAAGGTATGTTGACACACAAAAATAAAAGATTTATCATTACGAGGATCTGCTCGGCTAAAGAAGCTTACGCGGCTGTGAAGAGCAGCACGACGCGGGCGGTGCCGGCAGAAACCTGTTGCACTGCTGCAGCGACGCATACAGGGTGTATCGATTATGCAGCTGCTGGCGACGCGCAAGTAGGTGTACATATACCACACATCGACGTAAACGTCGTCTGCATTGTATGCTGCATTACCTACTCAAGAAACTTGCCTACATTTTTTAATAAAATTCGTATTACTTTGCAGCGCTGCTGGCGTTGCAATTCTGAACAATATACGCCAAGTAGAAGAAAAGCCGCAGTCGGCCGTGACCGTGAGAGCCTCTGAGCGTGCGCGGACCTAACTGGCGTATACTGACAGATAAGGGGGTGGCAGTCACGCGAAGATGTCCTTAGCGCTACATCGAGGCATTTAAATTCACTGGGAGCGTCGCTTCACGATGGAGCTCATCGCTTTTTATACGTCGGTCGTCGTTTATATACCTAACAAAGCATACGTATACTAAGTATAGTTTAGTTACTTGGTGAACGCTGCCTATTATACAGCGCGTGTGCGGCTCAGCTGCTACGATAAAAGGTATATATACGTGTACATACTTCGTGGGACTTGTGCGTGTGTACAACAGTGTTGGCTGCATAAGTGACAGCTGAGAAGAGCTGGCAGCTTAACAAGTATGCACGCGACACTTCGGTTTTTTCACATCAATGTCGCGGTGCATTGATGTTTATAAGTGCCTTAATAATTATCTGTATTAAAAGTTTGAGACAATCGACGCGTGAATCCGATCCAATCAAGTGCCTATAAGGCTACGTAGAAGTCCAATACAGAAGTCACTCGAGCGGGCTGGAAAAAAGTATTCGACTATTCGCGAAGAAATTGCAGTTCTTGCAGTTTGCACCCGCGCGAACTCGCACTCTCGGCTGCAGGTGGAGCCGGCGCGCAACCCTATTCTAGGTTATAAATTATAAATCCGTACTGCTCTGATAGTTGCCAGTCCCACTTGCAGATATACACCTCGAACGGACACAACAGGCATTGACTTCCGCGGAAACAGGCCAAACAGCTGCCTGCCTTTCCACGAAAATTCCTCTCGTCTGCTCCGATCCATTCAAGGGCAAATTTCACGCCTACGTTCAATACCTACATATATACACTATACTTTGCCCTCGGAGTTCCCTCCGCTCCCTCTCCTCTCTCTTTCTAAACGAAAGTAACTTTATAATCGCAAGCCGCGCCGTAGGCAGTGTAAAGGGCGCGTAAATGTGTGCGAGCGCGGCAGGCGGCTGCGCCGTCAAAATACGTATCGAGAGACGCCCGCGAGGCTATATACAGGTAGGCGGAAGCGAGCGGCCGCCTCAGTGTCCGAAAGGCAGCAGGCGCGAGCGGTGCTGTTTATTACGGAGCTCGAAGAAGCGGCTCGGCATTGGTCAGCGACTGGCCGAGACGGGTTTCGCACACGCGGGTATAGCAGACGGGCGTGCGGTGATGCGCGTTATTCACGCTGAGCGACGCGAGCCGACCGGGTGACCGCCGCTGTGTACACGCTCGACTGTTCGCGCATCCAGCGGAGTGCACACATCAGCGACCGGCCAGCGGGTATTTATCCGACGTGTATGCATAATCTTGTTTAGGTCCGGAGGAGCGGAGAGTGTTCCATGCCGCGCCGAGCCCTCGAGGCGGGCTCCTTTGTCTCGGGCGGAAGCGATTTCGCGGGAGAGAGAGAGAGAGGGAGGGAGAGTGTGTGTAAGTAGTCGCTGTCAGCGCTGCGTGCTACTTTGTTTGAGAATCAACGGCCACGAGGCTGCCGCGGGTCGATGATTTTTTCGAGCGAATATCGACGAGAAGCTGCCCTTCGACGCTGACAGTCAGTGTGGCGCGATCGGTTTTATTGCTGTGGGAACGCTCTACTTGTTGGGACTGTTGGGAGCAGTTTCTTTTTCGTCGGTATTTTGTTTTCGAGCGAAAGAAAAGGGTGTGTTCGTTAAACGTATTTACGGATCGGTGCAGTGTTACTGTTTTTTTTTTGTTGATTCTCGCGTGGATGTGGAGTTTGTTGGCTTAAGCTAATAAATTGTACGTGAGTTGCTTTAAGATTATTTATTTTTTTATTATTTTCAGAATCAGCATCAATGGTAAACATACCACTGTTAACGATGGATGATTATGGAATTTTGGAGCCAACCGACATTGGTACAATGACCATTGATTACGATTCCAAGGATGAATTTAGAAAGCGCAACCGCTGGGACCACGAAGAAGTTGTTTGTATGCTTAATTTGATAAAGGAAAATAACTTTATTCAAAGATATTCTGTGATTAAGATGTCGTCAATACTATCGCAAATGCTGCTAAAACGAGGCTGGAACAGAACAGAAAGACAAATACATTTAAAAATGACAACAATGAGGAAGAATTATTTAACTTGTGAGAGGCAAAAATTAATCAATGCCAATACAAAAGATTGTCCTTTTTATAAAGAACTTCGTGAAATATATAGAGATGCAAACGATTCAAATGGTAGTGATTATGATGATTACGATACAAGCAGTCAAGATGAGTGTTTAATTAAATTTCCTGGTGATCCTATGGATTGGACCAAAGGAGAAGTTCAAAAAATGCTCAATTTGATAAAGACTATGAAACTGAAAAATGAGTTGACTCTAACATTTTTTTCTCCGGTGGCTGTCAAAATGGTAGCTGAAGCCTTGCTAAATAGTGGATTTGACAGAAGTTCAGAGCAAGTAAAAAATGCACTGATTAATTTAAGGACTTCATACGTAGAGTACAAGATAAGTTTTGATAACAATGAAAATCCGTCTGAATGTATGTTTTATTCATGTATGGATTTCCTTTGGGGTAAAGAATACAAAAAATGTCGTCTGAAAGAAAGGCAAAGAAAAAAATCAGATGAAATTTGGTCCACAGAGGAAACCATAGTTTTACTAACTTTAATACAGGATCTTAATATAGCTAATGATGCTTACAAAAATACTGTGAAAGCTGCTGAAAAGTTAATGCAGAATTTAGATGAAAATGGCTTTAATCGAACAGTACAACAAATTATGAATAGATTGGATTATTTGAAGACCGAATTTATCAATGCAAATACATCTTATTCAGAAGGTGATGCAGTCCAAAAGTTTCCATTTTATACTTTGTATAAAAAATTGTTTGAAAGACAATTTCAGCAGGATACAATAAATCAAAATAACACTTCGAAAAGTAACTCAATTGAGTACACTAACTTCTGTGATAACATTCTAAAAACATCTGAACCAATGGAGAAAGGTTTGTATGGTCTTACTTTAATGCAAATAATTCGTTTTTTGATTGTTTAAAATTTTAATATACGTTTATTTTAGATGCATTTTGGTCAAAAGATGAAGTGAAACTTCTTCTAAAAACAGTTCAAAATTTAACTTCTAAAAGTCACGCTAATGACAGTTTGGAAGATGAGAAACTGCAAAAAATAATGGCTGTCCTAGCTGATGCTGGTTACCATAAGACTGCTGAGCAGATCAAGCGAAAATTGAGTCTGCTCAAAACTTCCTATATGAAATGCAACCTACAAGATAGCTCTGAAAAAGATATTTTTGAATGTCCATTTTACAACGAACTTCATAGCATTTTTCATACTCCAGTTTCTGATGAAAGGTATGAATTTATACAAAATTTTTTAATTGAACATACAGTATTGAATACATCAAAATCTCCCGATCATAGTTACACAAATGCAAAATTGAATAACTCGCCAAGTACAGTAAATGACAAGGTCACCGTTGTGCCGAACAAATGTCTAGACACTTGGTTTCCTGTTGAAAGTATTGTTGGTAAGTTTTTACGAACTATTAAATTTTTTTGTTTTGATTTGTATTGATTTAATATTTTTTCAGAAGTTGATAGTATGAATAATTCGTCTACTTTGGATTTTAACAATCTACCCAATTTAAGTGGATTGTCCAATATCGGCAATACAGAGGAAGTAAAAGCCATTGAAGATGTTATATTAGCTTCTCTTCCTAATAACAGTGATCTTAAACTTGAAGAGAATTGTGCAATAGCTGAAGATACCATTTCTCAAACGAATCAAGTTATGGTTCCAGAAGAGCGTGTGCCGCCTATAATCAACGATGTAGCCTTTGATGAAGAGATAACGACAACGACAATTACAAATGAAGAAAAAGATCCGAACCTAAATCAGATTTATAGATATCCTGACGATTTGAATAGTCATTCACCTATGAATGAAGCATCAAGGTATAATGTTTTTAGTTTTTTATTAATGTTACTTTTTTAAACAATTCTTTAAGTTTTACCTTTTACAATTTTTAAATTATTTCATTTATTATACTTTATTCTTAATTGACAATTTTAATAAACTTTAAATACTCTTTTTAGTAGAGAAACTCCACTATCATTTGACGATGATGGACAGCCGCCCAGTAAAAAGCCACGAATTATCGAAGATGAAAAAATAGTTGGTAAGAAGTTCCTACTGCGACCAGTAGAGGATGTAAACCCTTCAGCGCTAAACATAACGAATAACAAGTTTGTAAGACTTATAGTTGCAAACGAACCCAATAAGAACCGCGTGAATCATTTTACGGCTCATATAGAGCCATTGAATATTAACACCACCAACTCAGTAAACTCAGTAAGTTCAGGCATGAGTTCACCAGTCGAACGCACTGACATTCTTAAGCTGGCTACCGAAAAGATTCTAACAAAGGAAGACTACGATCTACACAAGTTGGAGAGTGAGGCTCTTCAGAATCAGTATAATGCTTCCAATGGTTACATAGCGAACCAAACTTTAAGCTTTGAAGCTAAAATTTCAGAATCAATCAAGTAAGTTACTAGTTTTTATAGATTTAAACATTGAAATTAATTACTTGTTAGAAAATATCTTATAATGAATTTGAAACATCAGATCTTAAATGAAATTTCGTTTGAGATTTAATAACACCATTGTTTAAAATATTTTAATGATGTTAAATAAGATTTTATATCGTGGTTAGTAAGTTTTTATATCATAGTTAATAAGTTTTCATATCATAATTCAATTGAAGATAAGATTATAAGAATTGAAGATTATTATTTTAAAATTATTTTTAAAGTAATTTTTAGTTAAAAATACTATGAAATTTTGTAATGTGATTTTAGCATGATTCTTATCATAAGATCTAATGTCTAAAATTCGTTATGAGATATTATAATATTTTCAAGTATGTAACCATGTTTGGTAGTGATACCCAAAGTTAACCTTAAGTCCTTTAATATTTGAATTTTGTAGTAATTCAAATAAACTTTATTAATTATTTTTCTTCCATGATTTTCAGGGAAGCAGTACAAACTATAATAAAGCATGACGAACTTCTGCAGGAGAAACATCACGCTTGGATGGAGAAACAGTTCGAGTTGCAGCGCAAACACGAAGAGGATCAGAAAAAGGTTTTGGCGGACGAACTAAAGGAATTAAGAAGTATTGTATCAGTTTTACTAGGAAATAATCAACTTCCTGTAAACATGCAAAACCGATAGACTTAAATTTTTGTACGACAAATACGAATTATTTTACTACTAAGATTATTACCAAGCTTTAAATATGTACAAAATGTAACTTGTAAATACGAAGCTTAAATTATAATTAAATTAAATTAAATTTGAAGTTAAACTCTGCTCAAAGAACGCGGGACATTTACGATTTTTACTATGTAAAATTTCGTTCTATATTTTTGAAAGTAAAACGTTAAAATTTATATATTTTTTGTAAAAGACGGATCTAGTTTTTTATACTATTCAGTGAGTGAAGAAAACTGCGTTTTCTTTATTTTGATTACACTTTATTTATGAAAGAAGAAATTGAGGAGAATGTATTATACATTATTTTAAATTCAACTTTAATTGTTCCATTTGCCCTTAATTTGTTATTAATTAAACTTTAAGTATTATATTTAATACCAATAACTACCGAAGAAAAAATCAAGTATGCAAAACTGCCGAAAATTGTAAAAAAAATACACAAAATTGAATTTTTTCTTACTACCGTTTTCTAATAGAAATTTTTGAAAAAGAAATTTGTTGCCTCATTATTTATGACCTTATCATCGTCTTCTTTATAAAATGGAAGTATAGTATTGTTTTTAAAAAAAGTTTTTAACTTTTAAATGTAAATTTTTTAAAGTTCAGTAAATATACCGCGGAAATGGAGGCCTCCCAAGAGACATCTTTACATTGAAGAAAATCCGATTTCACCAGCTCACAGCTGGCTTATATAGTAGTGAAGGTCAAAGTCTGTTTTATTGACAGTGCGTACTTGCGAAACACCGATTATCAACATGGTCTCTGTCAGGCCGAGTGTAAATGTACTTTTTTATATCCCCTTTTAATTTGTTTATTTAATTTATGAATCATTTGTATGTTATAAATACAAAGAATTATTTTAAGATGTTCATTTATCCATGAGAAACTTAAACAAGGTAAATATGTTTGTACTAAAATAGGTTACTATATTTGATAATTTGCTTGAATAATTTATGTGATTTCACTCGATTAGAAGTAAATTTATTTATTTGTAAAGTTTATTTTTTATTTCACAAGTGTTAGTTTTTATATTTTACTTTGTTCTTTTAAATAAAAATCACTAAATTATTCGAGGTTAAGTGATTAGAACAACATAGATTTTGAGGGTGACAGCTGTATGATATATTTAAAATGAATTCTTACATTAAATCTTTGTGTATTTGCAGAGATTTACAACGATTTAAAAATGCTCCATCGCTCTTATAGTCTTTTGAACGTTATATGGCAGAACTTGAATGGTTGTCGCAAGGAGCAGTTACGTGTATTGCAAATTGGATTTGCAAAGAGACATAAAAGTACTTTTATTAAACAAAAATTTATTCATGTGATATCAAATTATTCAAAAGTTTGCCATAATAAACATGACAGTACAAGGTGGATATGTACAACAATCTGGAGGCCTGCTGTTAACGATACCAAAGGCAAAGGTGAAAAGGAGGAAAACTCAAACGAAAAGAAGACAGAGGTCCCTCATATAATAGTAGAACTAAATGAGGAGAATTTAGGAAAATTAAAAGAGCGAGTATTAAATGTCGACGCTGTAGTTACTGGCAATAAAGACAAGGAAAAGCCAGATGTCATTTTAATTAAAAAGGAAAAAACAAAGAAGGAAGAGAAAAAAGCAGCAGTTGATGATGTATCTGCAAAAAAAAGTAATCTTTCTTTAATTTTTCATCTAAACATTATCTATATTGTCTCAAATTTTAATTTTTGTACTATAATACATTAAATTTATTCTACAGCTTCTCCAAAAAAGAGGATAAGAGTTGATCTCACTGTATCCTCTTTAGAAAGAAACTTTATTACGCCTATTAGAGCTATGTCTGATTTTTTATTAAAACAATCTGATTTAGAATCTTTACCTAAAACAAAGAGAAGATCTCCTTATGAATTTGAACCACCTATAACAGTATATTGGCGAAAAGATGTAGAAGCCAAGTAAGTAAATTTTCTTGAACTGAATAATTTGTTACAATTAAATTTAACCAATTGTTGGGTAATTGTACAATAAAATTTCATTTTTAGAGCAATAGAAGTATGGGGTTCTCGAGAAGCATTATTAAAAGAGTTACTGAGAAAAGAACTGGAAAGAAAGACTTATCAACAAAGTAATTGATTTGATTTGATAACATAATAATCAAAATTAAAATTTTTTTACTTTATTTCTTTTTTCAGATGTATTTACTGTTAAGAAAAGGTTGAGGGACTACAGACGAGAAGTCGGAAGTCAAGCTCAAACTGAAGAAAAAGAAGGGCTCTTTGGAAGATCTGGGAAAGTGGTGTTGACTGCTGTTGCAATGTAAGTTATAAAAGCAATAAATATTTTTGTGTTTTTCTTTAGTCTAGCGTCTAAAATAATTCTATTTTTATTATTTATAGAAATGGCAGTAATTTTCTTTTTAAACTTTTTGCGTGGATTTACACTGGATCTCACAGTATGTTTTCTGAGTGCATTCACTCGGCCGCAGATACTTTTAATCAGCTTATATTAGCTTACGGTATACATAAATCTGTACAGGTACGCAGTAAATTTAATTTCTTAAATCAGCATAAAAACAGTGATTTTAATTGTTATTTCTAAATTTCTGATATTCTTTTTTTTAGACTCCAGATCCTGATCACCCATATGGTTACACGAATATGAAATACGTGTCGTCTCTAATATCAGGCGTAGGAATTTTTTGCGTCGGAACTGGTTTATCCGTGTATCATGGAATTCACGGACTGTTATTTCCCAATCCCGTCGATTCATTCTACTGGGCGTACTTCATTTTGGGAGGGTCATTAGTCTCCGAAGGAGCAACCCTGCTCGTTGCCATTAATTCAATAAAGAAGGGTGCAATCGAGAAAAGAAAGAGTTTTCGCGAGTATGTAATGAATGGACATGATCCGTCAGTTAATGTTGTTTTGATGGAAGACTTTGCTGCAGTAAGTTATGAGTGGCAATTAGCCATTGACAAATTAATTTATTCTGAATTTTAAAAAATTGTTTTTTCATTATTTTTTATAACAAGTGTAACTTGAAAGAATGATTTGTCAATGGCCATTTGAGCATTGAAAAAGTCAATCATACCATTTGCTTTTAAGTTTTACAAGCCTGTTTTATTTCTTTTTTATTTCAACTTCCTGTACTTAACTGTTTTATTAACTTGCTTCACTTAATGTTACATTGCATTATTATTTTGTTCGTGTGTACAATCTGTATTAAAAATTCAAATTTCATTATAATTCATGGAAACATAAAAGCGTGTGTATTAATAGTGCATTTATTACACAGGTAATTGGAGTAACAGTAGCTGCTTGTTGCATGGGATTAACCTCGTATTTAGGTAATCCCATGTTCGATGCATTTGGCTCATTACTCGTTGGCGGTCTTCTTGGCGGCGTCGCTTCATTTATCATTTATACGAACGTTGCCGCTCTGGTGGGACAAAGTATACCGCAGGAAAATCTTGACAGAATAAATGCTGAATTAGAAGCTGATATTATGGTAATCATTGCTGAATTTTTCTTCTTTCCATTATTAAAAAATTCTACATCGATTTAAATCGACAATTCCACTGCAGGTGAGAGCTATTCATGATGTCAAAGGTATTGACATGGGTAACAGTCTTGTAAGATATAAAGCTGAACTCGACTTTGACGGTCGAGAATTAACCAGGTGTTATTTAGATAAGCACGATCTTAATGCAATGTTAGAAGTGAGTATATGCATTGCTTACTAATTTTTAGTAGATAATAAATTTTAAATTATACTAAGCATACATTTACTTGTACAAATTCAAAGATATGATTTTTTTGTTTAATTTTATAAGTATAATCACGTGCTATTCTAATAAGAAACAATTTATAGCTATTAGTTCAAATTAAAAAACATACAAAATTAATAATGCTTGATTCTTTTTACCTATTTCAGGAGGTCAGAAAAATGCAAAATATCGATGAACTTGAATCTTTTTTACTTAAGCACGGAGAAAATATTGTTGATATGCTCGGTGGTGAAATCGACAGAATAGAATTAAAATTGAAGGTAAAGTGTAATTAAACAATACAGCTCTGTTAAATTTCTACCTCATGTATTAAACGCAAATAATTTCATTTCAGAAAAAGCATCCCGAAATCCGACATTGCGATCTAGAGATTTTATAAAGCTGTAATTTAGTTTTAAATGAATTTTAAGATACTGGATGTAAATACTAATTATTAATGATATTGTTACTATTATTTATGAGGCTGTAGATCCGATCATTTAATGTGACACGATTATGCGTGTATCTATCACATTTTGTTACAGTAATCGCTTTAATAAAGCTGTGCATATTGACGTCATTAATTGCTGCATTCATTGCGCTTTTACCTCGGCACAAGGCGATGCAAAAAAAAATCAGAAATTACTAAATTGATCGTCGCTCGCACTTAACTCGGCGAGCGTCAACACGACCGAGTCAAATTGTCGTTTTAAGTCGACGATATTTCTCGCGCCTCGGCTATTGTGACGAAAGCACAGCGAGGTTTTCGCGCTCGCATCTCTGATTTCCCAGGAGGCGGGGCGCGCGAGGAAGGCGCCCACCCCAGGCTTTTGCCTTTCATTTGCACCTTCGCATGAAAATGGGATCTTTTTATTTTTTGTTCTCCTCGCGGTGGGATTTTGCGCTCCGAATCCCCGCGTCACTGACTTTTTATCTCGTCCCGTTGTCAGTTTTCGTTGTCGAGGAAATTTATAATATTGCGCGCGGTGTACCTTTTTTCCTATACAAAAGAATAATGTTTATTTTTCTGAAGGAAAAAAGGACGAATTGAATTTCTCGGAAAGAATTTTATTGCGTTTTATTTGTTACTTTTTGCTAACTTTACGAAGTAAATTGTAGAAGAAATAATTGTTATATGAATACGATCAGTTGTAATAAATAAGGAAATTATAAAAAGCATTTTTCTTTATCACTATTGTAAAATTTCGAATCAAAGGACAATTTTAAGTTTTTTTTTTTAAATACATGTAAAGTATGATGAATGTATACAATATTTTTTCATTTCATGTAATCAATTTAGAAATGAAGTTGACGATAAAATTAAAATGAATAATTTTTTATAACAATTTCTTACCTTACAGACTTACGCTTCAGAAGCGATTGTGCACTTAAAGTTAAATAAATCAGTATTGAAAAAATACAACAAAAATTAAAAAAAAAAACAAATAACTGTAAATCTGAAAATATGTTCGAGAAAAAAGTTTCTGTACTAAAAATATTATAAAACATAGTACACATAATAATTATCTATTCGCCGTCGAAAGAAAATGATAAGAAACTCAGCGGAGAAAACAATACGCAGCGGATTACCGCGCGGTCCTCGGCAAAAGAAGAGATCGATGGAAGCCCCGTGAGAACTCGGCGCGCGATGATTCACCGGGCGAACCTATGCGTCGCGGCGAAGTGAATCAGACACTTTAGTGGAACGAGGCCGCGCGGAATGAAGGAGGCGCGCCTCGGAGGGTGACGTCGCCGCGGTCCTCGCCTTTATAAGGCCGGATCGTTCCGAGGAGGAGGAAGCCGCGCATATTTCGCTGAATTTTCGAACGACGCAAGATCGTTGATTTATTTTCATCCGGCGATGATTTGCTGAAGTTACATTGGATCGTTCACTTTTTTTATTTTTTTCAGATAATTTATTTTTCTTCATCGATGTAGTAAAATTCGTGTAAATGTAGTTAATGTTGCTTAAAAGAATCATATAATTTGATTGATTTTAAAAGTGAATTTTAATTAGTTTCTTGTTTAAGTGCTTTTTTCACATTTCTTGAATATTGAAAATTTAAATAATCGTACATATTAATAAAAGACTTGGGTAACTCTGTAGTTTCTTGGCAAAAGATTTTATCGATTTTTTATGTTTTATGAATGGATTTGTAACTTTTCAGTTAATTTTTTAGCTTACCAATTGAAAAAGGACTGATTTTTTCAATTTACACAAAAAATGTGAAATAGGACCTTTTATTGTAAAACCATAGTTACAGTGAAAATTTCATTAATGAAATAATTTGTAGAATCATTTCTGGTTATCGAATGAAGTTAATTTCAACTTGCCGCTAGTGCTTAAAATCCCTGCCAATCGATACAAACTTGTTTACCACGAAGCCGATACTACAAATCGAGAGTACCCCTTTCTTTTTAATTTTCGAAAGTCGTCGAAGGAAATATCGAGGAAATGAGATTTTCAGTTCGGTGGCGCGCGAAATGTTACATTCCAATCTGGGCGAAGTGTAACTTCCTCGAATTTACGTAGCTATCTTCGAATGAAACTTCGACGCGCCTCATTCGACGTGCCCCGTCGTTTCGGCCGTCAAGCGCGCAAATCTCGCCGTAAAAGTGGAAAGGCATTCGTGTCGTCCCTTTGTGCGGAGTTCCTTTCAAAAAATTTCGAAAAAGAAGTACCGAACTCCACCAGCGACCCGTGCGTTCCTCAGATGTCGGCGTCAAAAGTTTCCAATGGGCAGTTTTCGCTCGTTTCCCAAATTAAATTTTGCTTTCAATACGTAAAATTTTACCGATTCACATTTAATGTGATTATACGTGGAAGTAATAAAAAGATTCGGTTGTGATTGCGATTCTTAAAAAGGAAAATACGGTGTAATCGAAAATATACTGATAATAAGTAGTTACAGTCGAAACTGATAAGACAATATTTTTCTTTACGAGTAGCTGACCTCCAAATCTCCGATATTGTTGAAAGTGAAAGAGATGTTTTTTGCCATCAAAAATGAAGAAGAAGCTAAAATTTGTTATACTAACGTCAAATGGTTTTGAAATTTATTCCAGGTAGATTATAGTAATGCAGATAATTTGAATTCCTATAATTCCTTCACTACTACTGTACGTACTGTAGTGAGTACAAAATATTCCATCAGTACCACCATTTGATGTACATGATTCCTCTAAGAAAGTTGACTGAAGCTGTATCTTACTTTACAGATTAACCATATGAAAAGTGTTGAAAACGAGTTGATACATATTCTAGAGTATTAAGTAATTGTCATACTCAATGTATTTAATACAGCTGTCAGTAAACCTACATTGTTGACGGTTGAG
>UXGC01000900.1:0-46171 GCA_900480045.1 Eurytoma adleriae
AAATTGCTATTTTTTGTAGTAATTTTCGGTCTAGATCGAGTATGTCCCCCGATTGCTATAATTATTGCAAATTTTACGAAACCTTTTTCTCAGTGTACAGTTTTTACAAGTTAGAAAAAATCTATTCTTTCATCAATCTTTATTTTCATAAACAGTTTCTTCTTCTTCTCTACTTTTCTTGAATGATGGTCACCAATCGCATGTTGCGACCAGGTAAATCACCTCGCAAAAATATATATCTTTCATACACGTTAATTGGTAGGAGTGTATTCCATCACAGGCACAAAAAACATTGTCTGTTAAAGAGTTGGACTAGGATTTTTCTTTTCAGAATCTGTTGTAAATCATCACGAAAGGCTTAAGGTCCTCTGAAGATCATTTTATTTTCGGGTATTCTCTAGAAATATTTAGGAAAAAATCTGTGAGTCCTCGGATTATTTTGACATAGAATTCGAGTTCAGCGACACCAAAAACATGTATAGGCACACTGAATTTTGTTGAAGTAACCGCTTGCCGCACTGCGCCACCCGCCAATAATTAAATAACTAAAATCACTTCGGTAGTCTGCTTAGGGATCTCTTTAAAATTCCACGTCGCGGGGATACGTGACATCAACTCGAACTACGAAAAATCGACGCAACCGTGATTTGGGTCAAGTGCGGTAGCGGCACATGTCCGACAATAGAAATTTTCATTCTCGGTGTATAACGCGGCCAAAAAGCGCAACGAGCTCCTCTGGAGATGAAAAGCTTAATAAAATATTAACTCAGCAGGGGCCGTGTGGTGGAATCCGTCTTATCGAGTGAGATGAGGATAAAAAGTACGTTGCAGAGGACGTGAAACTTTTCGCAAAGTTTTAAAGAAACTGGAGTTTTTGTTGCGCCGGGGAAATTTTGTATGCACTGGAATGAATTGCTCCTGGCTTTTATTACACTGACTGAGTGTGCTATTTTAAAGATAAAATTTGACGTACTTTTTCGTATCTATTTATATTTCACACACCAAGAAGCTTTTTTGAACATAATATGTTAAAATAATGACAGAAAAGAACTAAATAAAGTATCTCGAACTTGTATTTTAAAATTTTATGGTAAAATAATTTTGACACTTATTTTTATCAATTTCATGCTCATTTACATCTAAAGCAACAAAATAAATGGATTTTACATAAAGTAACGCTCTCGTGACTTTGTGTAAAAGGCAAAGTTTACATACTGCATTTAAAAATTGAATAACTTATTTCCTTACAAATGTAGCACAGAGCAAGAACAAAGCAAAAATAAATAGTACACGCTCAATTGTTTTCAATCCCCTTGCAATACCGAAAAAGTGTGTAAACTCAGCGAGGTGCATCATCAATCTTGGCGCTCGCTCGTGTCTACGTCGACGACGACGGAGAACGCACTCCGGGGACGCTTCAAAGGCGCGCAAACGATGACTGACTGCGATGTCGCGCTAATGAACGCGCATTCGTCCTGCGAAACTTATTATTTATCCGGCGCGAGGCCGCTTTCATTAGGACGAGATAGGCGGGGCGAACTGGCGTATACGAGCGAGAGAGAGAGAGAGAGAGAGAGAAAGGGAGGAACGGAGCCTAGCGTCGATCCATCCACGTCAAACTGGAGCATGCAAACGCCGAACTGATTTACACGAGTACCCTGCCTCTAGCGGGCGTCGTGTGTATCTTGAGTTTCGGAAAACGGTGCATCACGCGACAAGACGACGACGGTGCCCAAGTGTCGGGTAAATCGAGGCGACGAGCGCGCTTGTTGGCTTTACCTTCTTTTCGCTGAATTGATGGATTATTTTAATGCAGACTCGCTTGCTCGACGTGTCTTACGATTAGTATACTCAACCGACTACTTTGATCTATATGTAACCATGAGGATGCAAAGTTACTGCAATAATAATTTTCGTTTCATTCTTCCCTCTAAATCTGAATTAGTTAAAATTCATGTATATAGTGATACATTATAGTTTAAAAGTATCCCACTAATTCAATGAATGGGATACTTTTGACTCAGAATATGTGACTATTCACATAAAATTAGTGAAATCACAGAAATTTCACTAATTCAGATTAAGAGAGTTTGTATATATTTAATGCATATAGGAACTTGTAAATTTTAGTATTTTTAACTCAAGTTCAATTTAAACCAACACATAACTTAACAAACAACATGCTTTGTTTAAAAAAAAGTTGAAATATGTTTGAATAACCTTTTAATAAATTATTGTGTTTTTAAAAACAATATTCCGTCATTTATTAATTAAACCTCCTGCGTAGTGGGTCAAGCTACATCATAATGAATTACACGCGTTTTCCATCTAGATATTTAGACTGTCTACTATGCAGGAGAGATGAAGTGACAAATAAAAGGAGTTAGTTAAATAGTATAGTGAAATTTTATGTTATTAAAAAATGGCCATTTCAACCATTCAAAATATATTAAGAAAAATAAAATACCAATTAATAATCAATTTTTTTATTTTGAACTTATACAATATTATAGAGATATCGGTAGAAGTATTGACGAATTTTTATTTAATATCAACGCTATTATTTTTATTATATTTTTATTATATACACGAATTCAATCACAATCCATTTTTACTTGACTAACTGTCCTAAATTTTTTCTGATAAATCACTTGAAATTATTAAATACGTAAAACTGTGTCACAACGCAATTTGTGTATTTAACACGTTAACGTAACAGCCCAATAAAAATTGGGTGACATACTAAATCATTGATAAAAAAATAATTGTTCTTAATCCCAAAATGGAAACTTTAACACAGTTATTCCCGCATCAACTGTCAGCTGGAATTCCGCGAACCGAGCAAGAAACGAATCCGAATTAAGTAACGAGAGTTTAATTTCGAGTAAGAGCTTGATTAGCGAGCTGGCAGCGGGAAACGCGACAAAGGAGTGCGAAGACCCGTTTCTATTCTTGGGTGGCCGATGGATTAATATCTGTTCGAGCTTTCACCGTCGGTACACGACTTTACACTCGGAGACGCGCGCCGTCCGTTTATTATTATCCGAGCCGGCGCGGCTCTCCTTTTTGCTTTCGTTTTTTTTTTCGATGACGAGAGACAGGAGGCTAAACGCCTCGTTAATTTTGTTTATAAATAGGGCCACGGGCTTTTTCGTAATAGAGCCATTAATATTGAGCGTTTAGAAACCGTAAGTATCGATTCTCCGGAATCATTCATTCTACCTATATATCCTTCAATGTCTCCCTCTGGCTTTTTCATGTTTCATTTTCGTTAAAGATAGATATTTTTTCATTCAGTGCGGATTATATTGTAATTTATTATCAAGATTGGATTTCTCAGGATTAAGAGGAAAGGTATAATATTATAAGGAATATTTTGTAATAAAATTTCTTGGAAAAGCTATTTTCTGACATAACTACTTTGTATTGTTTTTTTAATTACATTTCTGAAAAATCAAGACAATTTTACATTTTTGCGTTATATCGTAACGTACTCTTTTGAGAAGAAAATTATACTTTTTTCTACTTGATTACTAATTAACTTTAATTAAATCACTCTTTATTTAATAACAGGTACAAGTTCGATTTTAATATTTCAGATATTCAGAACCATTCCCTTAAAAAACAAATTTCTTTTAATACAAACAGATTTGCGTAATTTCCTCGAAAAAACCGTTCTATCCCGTGAGCAATATTTTCTCTTTAATTAAACGCAAGCTCCCCGCGAAAAAGAAGTAATAAACCACCGATATTCTCAGTATTCAATAAAAGCTCGTTGAAAAATCGATCGACGGTCAACTGTAGGAAGCTGTACGCACGGCTCATACTTTCCGTAAATTACGAGGTAAAAAAGTCGACTGCTATCTAGAATCTGGCGTGCTTTCTCCTCCGCGCGGCTTCGGAAGAGAGAGAAGAGAAAAAAAGGAGGAGCAGAAATCATGGACTCGGGCGATAAAAAGCAAACGGCCCCCGGGATCATCATCTTTCGTTGGCAAGGTGGCGGCACGTCTCGCGCCGACTATTATTAGTCCTAATAGACCATATGTTACGCGGCGACACGGGTGGCTTTATCCGCTCGGGCTCGTCTTCGCACACGTGTTGAATGAGCGCGTGCCGCGCGCCTCCGCCGAAAAAACCCGCTGCAACCGGGGCGAACGGCGCTGCTCCTCCACCTCTCGGCTCCTTTTTTTACATCGTGGATTTTCTGCTCTTAGTTCTGCTCTTTTTTTCAACGCTGCTATAGTTAGGCGTGATTTTGTCTTTTTTTTGGGCCGAAGACGTTTACGGATGGTCCGACTTTGAAGATTATTTCTGATAAATAATTGTTAGGAATTATACTATCTTTTTTATAAACGATAAATATTTTTTACTGTTAAGTATGCAATAACTTTTAAAAAGTATAATTTTATTTTTTGTAATTCATAATATTTTATATTTTTAAAATTTGTTTGTCTTGTACTTCTGTTATTTCACCAGATTACCACTATAATAGTATATATGCTAATGAAATAAATAAATAAAAACCAGATATAGAAATATTTTTATTCCCCATAAATTAAAAAGAAAGTATATGAACGATAGATTTACATTTATACAAATAATACTAATTAAATTTATCACACATATTCAATTTTTTAAATACTGTTATATAAAAATTTAAGAAATTTTTCAAAATTAATTTATAAGCAGTTTTATAGTCCTACCTAAAATCCAGAAAACATTTATGTTAACTTCTGTGATATCAGTTCAATATAGAACACAACAGAGCAAATTAATCACCCTGTAACAAGACATTTTTGAGAAATTTGTTTAACACGGTACAAAGTAGACAGGCGTTTTGAAGATACCGATGTATACTCACGAAAATAGAAAAAAAAGTCAAGCCAAGTTCTAAAACGAAGAAGTAACTAATGAGTGCGCGCCACTGGCAAGGAATTCGAATGTCTTCCAGTTTCGTAGGCCGGAAACGCGTCGCATAAAGGCGGCATGACGAATGCGGGCAAAACGTAAGACGAGCGCGAGATGCTCGCGATAAATTAAAGAGCGAAAAAGCCCCGAGGTCTTTACGCGTCGCTGACTTTTTTGCGCGCGTCCCAAGCGCTTATTATTTGTACGTCAACGAGCGAAGTAGGGGAAACGTCGACTCGTTTACCGGTTATCGTAAAGAAACGGAAGGTAGTGTTTTTGACGAACAATTGCAAAAAAAGAACGAGTCGGGAAAAATTACACTCGCGTCTCTCCCGGTGCGCAAAAAGGCGAAGGACGATTTCGTAATTTATGGATTCGAAAAAGATAGCCGCTGGATTAATTAACAAAGCGAGCGTTCCGGAGCAATTAATTTTTCGTCATTAACGTAAATCGAGCTTAAAATGGAAGAATTGGCAATATTTAAAGCTCGGTATTTACGGTGCGAACGAAACCCTTAATTTACGGCCCAATAAAACGCAGAAACGCAACGGTGGCAATTGAATTTGTAAGCGCAATTCCAGTTTAGTTTAAACCGCCCGCGCGCCGTTTAAAAGGTCCTGATCATAAAAGTTATGGTCCCGCGCCCCCGCGAGACAATCAAAAAATATTCAAACAATTAACGGAGTTTAAGCCACCTTTTTATTATCCGCGGTAAAGGGGCCGAATGAACCGTAAAACGGATAGGACAATTCATTTACACTTGCGGTGAAAAAATATGCAAAATTATGCGCGCACGAACCGAATCGCCGTTGCTGCTCGCGCAAACATTAAACGTCGCTGTATGATTTCGACCAAAAATTACAAGCTGCACACCGCCCATTAATCATTCTCCAGTCTCGTTAATAAGCAAAATCAGCTGGAGAGAAAGAAAAAACAGGCCGCGAACGATAAAGCATCCAGTGAAAAACAACGAGTAGGTGGACAACTGCGCGATTTTTATTTATGGCGCCGGCGCGAAGGGTGGCGTTGTCATCGCGCGGCACCTAATAAAGCAGCCCCGCGGAATTTTCCGGGCTCGCGCGTGTAAACACACTTCGGGAGCGAGCGTCGTAACTGCTCATTTTACGCCGCTCGCGTCGACGCGTCGCAAACATCCCCGGCACTCGCGCGGGCCAACTCCCCCGCGCGCTCGCAAATAACGGCCGCGGAACCGACATAATAATAAGCATTAATTCACATCTAGCCGCGAGCGCGGCTCAAGACACAATATATTAATTTTGCACTAGGAGGCGCGCCGTGCTTGCGCTTCATGGGAAAATGTGTGGCTTGCCTATTAAGGCCTGCTGCGTGAGTTGGATGTAAAAGTGCGCGCGCTAGGTACTATTCAAATTGCGGATGGATTTTATAAATTAATTTCTGGGAAGTTGGAGTTTTTAGCTATCGCTTGCAAGCTGTAGTCGTGCAGAAAAAATTCGCATAATATATGATGCGAATAAATGAGGGAGTTGTTAAATGCAAATTAAGTTTCGGTGGGAAAATGCCAGTAAATTTATTTGTTTGCGCAGGAAAAATAATTCGTAGGAGTAAAATTTAAAAGTTTTGAAAAAATTTATTCATATGAGCACATAAAGAGAGCTGAAAACATTACACGCTTTCACGAATGGTGAAAATGAAGTGATACAAATGAATGCTTTTTAGAGAGAAGATACACATTTTTGTTATCGCCATCCAGATTAAATTTTATTTTTCATTTTTTTTTCATTTTTTTTTTATAATTTTATATAGCTCGGTTCGAGAGATGAGAAATAAGTGAAGTGTAAAATATCAGATTAAAAAAAAACATTGTTGTTGCCGTGGAAAATTCTCTCTAGATAGGTCTACGTAAAATTACAACCTACTTATGAGTATCACTATAAATGTCATATTTTTTTCTCGCAGTTATAAGTTGAGGCAAAAGAAGAACTTATAGTTTCAACAATTTTTCGATATACTCACTGTTATCACATTTCTATCAAAATATACTAATCTCTCACTATTTTTCTCTATTACTTGATAATAGAGATGATTGATAATAGAATTGATAATAGTGATGTTCAGGTTAGATGAAAGAATAACATTTAATGTGTACAAGATAAACAGCTATTAATTCGAGTAAACAAAATCTACAATAGCCACGATTAGCGCCTTTAATATTGAATCAATTTTTTATGCATCCAGAATATAATTGAGACGCGTGATCAGGCATGATTGCGAGTAATTTTATCGTCATTGTGCAGACGCGACGCGCTTAAATTCATATTTTTTTACTATAATCATACTAAACCAAACGTGTACGAATTAGTGTCGAAATTATTAATGAACAACTCCTACATTTCATCGATTAAATGGCCCTAAATTTTTATATTTATAAATTAGTTATATTGCTTCATCTGAGGTCTTTGAGATCGGTATTATGCATATTGGTTGAAAAAATAGCGGAAGATCCTATCCTCTAAATATGAAAGAGTGAAAATTCACTCTTCTAACGTAAATTTCACTTTTTCACTTTTATATGGTAAGCCATTCTCTTAAATCAAAACGTACAAAATAGAAATCTCAAAATTCATTTTCGCAAACATCCTCATTCCCACCTAGAGAACGAAATAAAACAGCGTCTTCGCCGAATCGTGCTCCTTACTATCGGGTCGCATCGCGCAGTCGGCCTCTTCGGGGATACCTCCTTTGCCGGGCCGGTGCATACGTGCTCGTTAGCCGAGACTGGCGGCCCGGGGTGGGTGGCTCGATTACGGCCACCTCGTAAATCTCCCGTTAATAATCGCCACTGCGAGGCGGCCGCGGCGACCCCTTAATTTTCTTTAATTCCGGCCTGCGCGCGCGCGCCTCCCTGCTTTTCCTTGTGCCCTTATTACCGCGGCCAGGGGGTACGTCTCTTTCGCCCGCGGGCCGCATTATCGCCCGCGCGCTGATTTATCGCGCGAACGTCGCGGGGATGTCGCCCGGGGAGATTGCGGTCGCGACGCCGTGGCTGCTTTGTAATTAGTCGCGAGGACCGACTCGATTTACTTTTATCGCGGCCGGCGATTTATTACGTGACGAGGCGCGCGAGCGGCGCTGCACGTGTTTACCTTATTACGTCGCGCTGACGATTCGAGCGAGGCACGAAAATTAAATAAATGGCGGAGATATTCTACTCTATTTTTTTAATGCGCCGTACGTGCTATTGAGTAATCTTGTTAAGGCGTACTCTGGAATAAAGTATAATGAAGCTATAAAAATTGCAAAAGAGGTTGTTTCTTGAAGTTATTCAAAATTTTTCGGAAAAGTGGGACAAAAGAGGAATGTGATTTCCTATAATAATTATGCCAGCAAATTATAATTTTTTTATAAAACTAAAAAATTAAATAAAACATAATTTTAATATGTAACTCCTCTGTCCGGATCATCAAAGTGTCTAAACATTCGAATCGAAAATAAAACATTCAATGAAACACAGTTGATTATTACTCGCGGGAATAATCCTTGATTTTATTTCCTTAATTGTTGCATATACGTACTATTATTTTTCTGTAAGCTCTCAACTAACATTTGGCACGAATACTGAAAAAAATACGATGATTCATTTTTTCAGTGAACAAAACAATTAAATTAGTAAGGTAATTCATTTTTTTCTGTTTTAAAAAATACAAAGTATACGTCGTTGAATCGCTAACGAACTCGACCACACGCAAGACGTGTCCACTGGCGGGCACAAACCGCGTCTCCCCTACGGATTACAGCTTGTAAGAGGATGTACAGCCGAGTGGGCGTCGCGCGGTGGCGATAAATAATCAGATTAATGAAAAATATTTCGGCGTTGCGCACATGTGCACTTGTACGGCTGTGGATTAACGCGCCCCGCTGGTCGTCGGTGAAATTTTCGTGATATCCCTTGGGACGACAAAAATATAAGGAGTGTGCAAAGCCCATCGTATCGAGAGAATCAATTGAGGATTACGCATCGTATGAAGATTAAAATATTAAAAGTGATTAAATTTAAAATTATAATCACTCCGTTAAAACATCTTCAATTCGTATATTGAGAAGATATTCCCAAAAAAATTTCCTTTTTCACGATTACCTTTTTCTTCATTTTTACGGTGATTTATTACAAATTTTATGAAAAAAATCTTGGCGTTTAATCGAAATAAATCGCGAATTTAGAAAAAATTAATTTTGAAAAGAAAAGAATGGCCTTACGACAGCGTACTAAATGTCACTATAAGTACATAAAATTGTATTCAATTTATTAAGATGGCAAAGACCAAAAAAAGAATAAAATTTTATCGCAAATATTTAACAACAAGCTAAACATCGACTCGAAACGTTGATAAACATCAGCCAGACATCATCCACTCAGATTCTCTCAATAAGTTAGCCGACAAAAGAAGCGCAGGAGCAGCGAGAGCGGATATTAACGGAGAGGCGAGCAGACGAGCGAAAATGAGTCGCAAAAAGGTTCTCTTCTGTTTTTTCGAATGCGTCGCTATTTGCACAGCGCGTGTTTACACTGCCGCCCGAAAGTGCCTTCGGTTGTGTTTCAAAATAAGCGCTGCGAACTTTTTTTTTTCGAGACCCCCTAGTACATATGGCCGATTTTGCGTCGAAGTCACGCCCGAATTGCTAGGGCTGACCCAAAGTGGTTCTGTGAGATATGACGATCGATAAAGGACCGACGGGAGTATAAAGGAGCAAAGTGTGACGAGTTGAAATTTCAAGCTTATATTTTATGTAGTTTTCTTTAAAAATGAATTATTCAATTTTTTGAAAAGCGGCTTAAGTGTAAGTGGGGAATAAAAATGTACAATAAAAGATATTAATTAAATGGAAATTTTCATTAAAAAATTCCGTGAAAAATAATTGTCAAGTATTTTGCATTTTCTCAATTAACCTTTCCTTATTAAAGAAAATATTTTAAATTTCACTTAACGTTACGACTGTACATTACAAAAGTACACTACTTTTTTCATATTTTCTTTTTGTGCAGTAGTTTAATTATACATTTTTTAAAAAATTAGCATTTACTTATTTCATTATGCGCATTACAATTCTCTTGCTATACTATATATAAAATTTTTTATTATCTTTACATTTTGAACAAAAATATCAACTATATATTTTCAAATTTAGTATATCTTTTAATTTAAAGTTTCATCGGGTCAAACGACTTCGTCTAAAAAGAACATCACGAAATTTCGCTCGTCGGCGACGTTTGAAAAATAAAGTCCAAAAAAAAAAATCTAATCCCATCATTCGACTAAAACGCGAAGCGACGTTACGTTAATCCGCTAATCCCGGCGAATCTCGCATCGAGAAAATGTAACCTGGCATCGGAGTAATGGGAATCGGTGGTGGCGCGCGTCGTGTTTATTCGCGTCGCTCCGCCGCGACTCCTTAATTTTTAAGCACACTCAGCATACGTTAAACTCGCGCGCGGCCATTCATAACCCCCGCCCCCGCGCGCCAGTCTAAACCGTCGTACACTTAAGGCGCTCGCGAGCTAGCGCGGGCACATGCGCCCTTAGAAACTGCCGCACGTGCGGCTACGTGCATACGTAAATTAACGCGCAAATTGCGAGCGAATGAGTAAATGCGCGAAATTGAGGACGCGGCTAACGAGTTATTTAGGAAAAAATTACCGCGGCGATGGCTAAATGATTACCGCGGATCGCGCGTTTTCACGCTTTTTTTACAGTTAAATTAAAATTATGTTGATTTTTTTATTAGAAAAATTGTGGTGCATCGAGCTTGATAGGAGAGACTACTCTCAAATTTTGCATAATGATTACTTAATCAAAAATAATGAAGTCGTGACTCGGGATTTTATTTTTTGGGACTATAGAAACAAAAATAGAAGACGTCATTCAAAATTAAATTTAAAAGATGCTGAAAGACTCTACTTCGCCTGAAAAAGCTTAACAATTTTCCTTCATATGAGTTGCTCTACTTTTATTCAATGCAGATATTTTATATTACAATAATAAACGAATTATTCTCTTCGTTTCAAAGATTGTGTAAAGAAAAATTACGGCAATTTATTGTATAAATTTCAGCGATTTCACAATAGCGTTTTTTCCTCATAATTTTTTATGGAACATTAAATAATTTAATTAAAACAACAAACTGAGTTTTCTAAAATTCAATCCATTAATCCAAGCGAAAGGAAAAAAGAACATTTAAAATGTGACTATATTTTATCCGAGTGCCGTAGCATAAAAGAGAGCTTCCCGACTCTCACGTCGCAAGTCTTAACCGTACGTTTGTAAACACCGCAAGCTCGGCGAGAAGCAAGGATTTTTAATCCTCCGGCCGGGGAAATCGCGCCTCTCCCCGACTCGGACCGCCGGTTATTTATTTCCCGGCCCGCGGGATGGGGTCGGAGGATCCCGTAACCCTGTGTATTATACACGCAGACGCCCGGCAGTTTTTCTCGTCGCGCGAGGCGAGAGAAACGTATCGCGCGCGAGGAGGAGGAGGAGGAAATAAAATATTGGAATTCGCTCGGCCGTTTATCGCGAGCGCGAGCGCCTTCCTCCCTTTTTTCCCTACGTGCTCCTCGTTCGAATGCCCCCGCGCGGCACCAGACGTATCGATATTTCAATATTTCTAATTTCGCCGCGAGCCCGAGGTCCTTCCGGGGGTAAGGGTTAATTACTTCGGTGCTCGTTGAATCGAAGGGGAATAGTCGTCGCGCGCGATAAGGGGAATTGTATTGAATGTTTTGTGGCTTCTTCGGATGAATTATGTAGCGTCGGTGTTACTGTTTTTCTGATTTTAATTTTACATTGTGATTCTTCTTTTGTGTCATTCATTATGAAAGGGAAAAAATTGATATTCGATTCTATCTTGTACAATTTCTTATTCGCTGTTCGGTATAGACTCGTGGATTAACGAATAAATACTTGTTGTATTCGTTTTTTTTATTTGTTATTTTATAATTTCATTAAGGATTAAACATTTAATTAGTGTAATAAATTTGCGATTTCAATAAAGTAGAGTCGAATAGCCAGAAAAGCCAGAAAATTTCTCAGCGCGATGGATTTTCGCGCATGACAGCTCACGCCTGCCTGCCTATATAGACGGGAAGCGGAGTTCCCGAGGTAAAAGTTTATTTTTGCTCGACTTCCGCGACTCCACTGTTCTCTCAGCCGCTTAATGGAAGATAAGCGATTTTCTAGATACCTAGATACACTCGAGAAGTGATTGTAACGTGAAACTAAAATTCCTCTAAATTTATAGCATTATCAGAATGACACTTTAAGAGTTAATTTTTTAATCACGATTTTGGGTAGAGTAGACTGATAATAATAATTCTGATATTTCTTCGACAAAAGTAAATCATACTTCGCGTAAATTGTAAACCACATTTGAACGGAAACGCAATATCAGAGCTGGTTAAGTCATATTTTATTCTGTCTATTAATGCTATTTATGACGTGTCACATGGAAAAGCAGTGGAATATGTTGAACATCCAAGATTAATTTCGAACAATGGAAATTTATCGTTTTCATGTAATTATTAGAAACCGTACAACTAAAATATGGATAACGTTATGAATTTTGATATTATTTATTATCACAGCTGAAAGTTATACATATAAAATATTGAAAATGAAATTTGATGTGAAGCAAAATTAAAATTATAATAAACGAAATAGAAGACTTTAAAATTCCATGTAAAGTTTAAATACTATATTTTTATTTCTTCTCATATTCTTCGCATAATAAATTGGCGCAAAAGTGTAAAAAGATTGTCACGGCAAAAGTATACCCAAGAATATGGTGGTATTGAGAAGACACATATTCCGGTTATAATTTTTTCTTCGATCTACGAAGCAGTAATGAGAAAAGAAAGCAGTGATGCCCTCCATCCGCGGTTTCATAATAAAACTAGTGATGCTCGTGTCCAGAAATAAGAATCACACCTGCCATCCTACTGTGGTCAAAATTCTATAATCGCAAATGGACTTAACGGCAGCTGCCCTCCAAACGAATAAAAAAAGAATTAAACATTGAAAAGCATTTTAAGCGCGAGGCTCCTTTAAAAAAAAAAAGAATTCAAGAAAGAGAGAAACTTCCACCGGATAATCCATCAAAAACCACTAGCTGGAGGATAAATGTAGCCGAGCGAATCGTCATCTCCACTATGCCCAGGAGGACGTTAACCCAACGTCGATGGCAGAGAGGAGAGAGGGTGGGAGGGCGAGGGGAGGGAGGGAGGCGGTCGCATCCAGCGCTGAATCCATCCTTCCGTGCGCGAAAATACAAACGGGGCCGGTTATATCATTCGCGGCGATCGATCGAGCCCTTCTCTCTCTCGCGTCGCGCGCCCGAGTATCGCGTGACACGCAGGGAGGGGGACGGGGGGGTTAAAACTCTTTAAAAGCTCCTAAAAGCCTTTTAACGTAGCCCCTTGAAAACTTCGTTAAAGGCGCCTCGCTCTGTCTTCTTCTCGCCGGCTGTCGCCGCCTTTTTCCCCGGCGTATATACGCGATTACCGACATTCTTACTCCCGATGGATTTTTATTTCTTATTTACCGCCTCCCCCGCCTCCCGGCCGCGCACTTCATCCCTGATTTTCAATTTAACGAGGGACAAGAGACGGGCTTTTTCCTTGGATAATTCATTAGGGCAGTTGAGGATGCGAGTGGCTCGAGTGCGTTCTTTCGGGCTGCGAATGTTTTATGAGCGCAAGTGGATTTGAATGGAGATGCTTGATTGTAGATAATCACCACGAAGTGGATCAGTAAAAATCATTTTGATTCACGTAGCTCTCAAGTTTGTAATAGGAAGATACACTCCTACAAAGATTAGCTCGTGGAAATGAAAAACTTGAACTGCTTAATATATTTATCAATAAATGGTACTTTGTATACGTACTATATCTATTGAATGTTGACAAAAGAAAAATTCAAAATATAATATTTTTACTAACTTTCAAATATATATATATGATTATCCTAGGCAAATCTTAAGCTTATTATTTGTATAAAAAAACTTTTTTGTAAGAGTGACTTTAAAAGTTAGTATAAATTGTTCCCTAAATGTGGATGAAGTAATTTTGAGACATACTCTTACTTTTCAATTGTACATCCAACAGCAAACTCAGTACATTAAACGATATAGAATTGAAAAAAGTGAACAGTTAATTTAAGAATAATAGTCTAGGTCATTTAAAAGTTATTTGTTTTCTTTTCTGTTCTACGTGATGCCATAGCACTACAAGTCAGTGCTAATCTCGACTGACAATCTTACACGTTATATCAGAAACAGCCAATAGAAGACGAGCTAAAACTACTAATTCCAATAGGAACAGCCAATTAAATCACGAACAGTTTTCTTTAAGAGAAGATTTATTAATACTACACTTGCATTCATAATCTAATAATCAAATGTACAGTGTGTCATTACTATTTTTGCAATTCCGACTCACAACTATCAACACTAATAAATTTCGCATTCTGATAAGATAGCATCCATTGTTTTTTAATGAAAAAGAAAGAAGAGGATATAAAAATTTCAGCAGCTTAAATGCTTAGTTTACCGGAAGAAATCAGCGTAAAGCAACTCGAATGTTTGTCCGTGCTACTGTAAAACCTAAGGGACGGTAGAAGGAGGGTACGTCGTGCATTAAAAGTCACTCGTCCGCATCGCGCGTAAGGGCGCGTCGTGCGAGCTGCTAAACTTAAATCGCGTCAAGTGACGCGCCGCGCCGACCTTTCAATAATTCAAAGCAATAAACTGGCCGGCCGGGGGTGAGGTGGGAGCGATATACTTTCGCCGGCGTCTGAATTATTCAGGGAATTTTCGGTGAAAACATCTCCATCTCCCTTTTATCTTAGTCCCTCGCGCGAGAATCGCCCTTTTGCACTCCAATTTCCGCCGCGCACGCGTTTATTTTGAATTTTCCTAATTTTCTGAAAAATAATTTGAATAATATCGGCTGAACATTTGGCTTCGAAGGATAATTGGGGTTTTAGATTGGCTGAAAGTAAATTATTGGATGGCTAGGATTCGTACTGCGTTGCTTCAATAAATATTTTAAATATAATTTTTTAAAATTTTAATTATTTTTTTCGGAGAGACAAATTTGTTATTTATGATATTTATAGATTTGTTAAAGAAAATGGAATATCTTCTTAGGCAATTTCATTTAGATGCATAACTAAACAAAAGTAGAAAATTTCTGTAAAGTAAGTGTCCTTTATTACCTTCTATCGGTCCTACTCAGAAGATACTGTACTATTAATATTTTCTAGATCAAGTTAAGCATTCATTCATTGTTTTAACATTTACATTCTGTAAAGCTCATTGAATAAAAAACTAACGAAATTATTAATATTTCGCCTAAAGAAAGAAGTTAAAAATGTAGAATTTTTGAAATTCAAAAAGGTATTAAGTTCTTAAATATACTTAGTTTTCTTAAGTAATCAGTGCAAAGTTCATTTAAAATTACAGCTTAAATAAAATTGAAAATCTCGGATAAGAAACCAACTAAAAATATCATCTCATTACCAAATCTAAAATTCACAACCGTAATCCTCTAGAAGCCTGATCCAGAAGAATCGATTCCCCGCGCGTAATTAAGTATCATTTTCGCATCTCCTTAACGACACGTTAAGTTGCCCCGGGGGATCAGGCGAGCCGGGCCGAGTGCGGGGAGGCCACTCGTCGGTACCACCGACGCGTCGATTTATCATTCACGGCCCGGCCGAGAGCGGGTTGTGCGTTAATCCGACCTTACGTAAAGCGCATAATGACAAGCCGACCGAACGCGTCGAAGGCTTTCCGCTCGCTCGACCGGGGGATTACCGCCCGCCGTCCTCATCCCCCCCCCCTACCCCCTCATGCAACATGAATCGGACTTTCCAGTTTGACGCGGGGCCCGCTGAATTTTTCAGGCGACGCACCTTAGCCGCATCCGGGGGACCGGAGGGGGGTTAAGAGGGCTTTCGCGGGACGTTACTTTTCTCTCTCTCCCGACCGGAACGAGATTACCAGGCCGCGGTGTTAAGTACTTTTTGACCGGGGTTGCTCGGCCGGCGCCTCGATTGCGCATTTACTTTGTCGAGTTTTCAGCGGATTACATCGGCGATGCATTGTGGGGAAAAAGGTAGAGTGCTCGCGCATTAGTCTTGAAAGCAAATCGAGAGGGCTTAAACATTGCGCGGATCGAAATCTTTCGGACAAGCTCTCTAATTGAAAAATGCTGAATTTAATCGGGAAAATTACTGCGGATGTTCTAGCTCGTAAAAGAAATTATTATAAAAGATTTTCTAATAATTTTTTGCAGAAAATATCCAATTGATTTTTACCGAACCTTGGATAGTTTAATTTTATCTTTTCTGAATAGTTAATATAAGTAGTAGTAATAGTCGAGTTTGGTCAGCCATCCCAACAACCGAAATCGAAAGAATATTCTTGAAATTTATAACTTGCTTTTCATTTTGCTATTCCAGCCATTTATCAATAATTAAAGTCAAATTCATCACTTTAACGCTCTTTAATTGAAAAATGCAGCAAAATATAATCGGATAAATTATTATACGGATTATTATCTCATAGAAATGATAAAAAATGTCCAAATCATTTTTACAGAAAGCACCAGTAACTTAGCTGCTAAAAATTATACAAAATGTCTCGGTACTTTATATTTATCCATCTAATTTTTACCGAGCGCGGGGTAATAAAACTTTCCCGGTAGTTAAAATAAATATTCAGTAGAAATAGACGAGTACGGTCAGCCACTCCGTTAAATCCAATTAAAAAATAATATTCTTGAATTCTTGAAATTTATAACTTGCGTTACATTTCGCGATTCCATCTATTAATCAATAAACAAAGTCAAATTCATCACCTATATGGATTTTAATTGAACACTGCAACAGAAATGAATACTTTCACTGTAATAATTTATCATACCTTCGTGAAATAACTTATTCTTCCATTAAAAATCTAATTCAGATGAATTGAAGAAATTTAATTTTCATTAATTTTTGAAAATAATTTAATCAGTTTATTTAGAATAGATCTGATTTATTATAAAACGCGTCCGAATTTTCAACGCGGAAAAAAAATCGATGTACATAGCAGTCGACTATTCCAGGCCCTCTTGAATCGTCAAATAACGAAGTGATTACGGAGCAAGCGTAAATTATGACATTCAATCGCAGTAATTAGGTTGACGCTTATGCAGTGGTGGGATTGAAGTCATCAGCGCTCAGTGTAAATGACGGCGCCGATAGTGTTATTGATAATAACCGCGTGGGAGCCGAAATATTCGGTAGCTGCTAATAATGATATCAGATGTTGGCTCCGATAGCGGCCGTACAACCGAATTATCCACACCCTCTTAACGACCTTCGTTACATAAAATTTCTGGCTAATTAATTTCCGATTTTTCGGATTAAAATTTCGAAACGAAGCGAATTGAAAAGTTTACGATAAATCAGCTTTTCGAGAAATAAAGCACTTCTCATTCATTTTTAAATTAAAGGCACGGAGCTGGCCATAAAGCCGGCAAAAAGTCAATGGACTATCGTCGTTCCCCTCGATTACACCGCGGTATTATCGCTCGCAGCTAATCTCAAAACTGAAGAGTCCGGTGCTTATGTTGAGAGCAAGAATTTTCATTCGTCATTCGCAGTGAGGTTTTTCACGGGAGCGTTAAAGCGAGAGATATCGTGACTTTTTGTTTGCACCAGGTCGAATTGAACAGATAAAAGTAGACATTTGAATGAATAACTTCAAAAGGAAGAGACTCAGACAAAATTGAATTAGATATGAACATTTTCAATTTTAGAGCATTAATTCAATGAATAACTTCAAAAAAGAGACGGATAAAATTGTATTAGATATGAACATTTTCAATGATAGAGAATTGAATCAATTTATAATAACTTCAAAAAGGAAACAGACAAAATTGAATTAGATATTAATATTTTCAATATTACAGCATGATTTTATTGAATGACTTCAAAAAAGAGACAGATAAAATTGAAATAAGGAAATATTCTCAACACTAAAGCGTTAATTCAATTTCAATGTACGAAAAAATAGTTTCATTCATAAACTAAAGGTATTGATTAAATTAGCGTCCGTACACTGTGCGACGTAAATTGACGGAACACCGTAGTAAATCCCATTGTCTTCCCTAATCAGCACATACATCACTTAGAGCTTCTTCTAAATATTCCAACGTCGAAGAAAAGCGAGAAATCGAGTAAAATGGTCATCGAAACCCCATAAATTAAAAGTGTCGCACCGACCATTAAGTCGTACATCTTTCACGCCTCGGCGACCAGTAGCAAGATATATCGCGCCACTCGGTACTAAGAGCAGCCCATAAATCAGGCATCGCCGGCCGGCCGGGATCGCCGCGACGACGACACCTCTCGAAACGGCTCAATCAGGGCGCCTTAAAAATTCAACTTCCCCCCCGCTCGCCCGGCGGTAACGAGACGCAGGAAAAGGGCAAGGACAACCGCCGCGGCCCCCGGAGACTCTTAGCTGACGTATGGCTCGTGATTGGAGTAACGGTGCACGTGCGTGCACCCGCGGGACGAGCGGGAAAATTTTCGGGCCCCCCTGGAAAATACGGGAGACGTCCCCGTGGGAGTCGGCGCGATAAGTGAAATGGACTTGTCGCAGCGCGGCAAGTTTTTGAAAGGGTGGGCGGCCGACTTTCGCAGGGGGGTGAGATTAAATGACTGATGGGGTAGTTTGTTTACGAGGCGATGCTACCGATAGCGAAGTTCGAGATTGCCTCGGTTATAAATGGCATTAAATGCGTTAGTCGCGGGGAGAATGGCACGGAGAGTGCCAGTTGATATCTTAACGAATGCGCAGTGTGTCTTGAATGTGGCGAGCAGATTGCCGAGTCGGAGATGATCAGTGGAGATTGCAGTTTTAAAAGACGTGACTCCTGTCAGATGGCAGTGTAAACCGATAGCTGAACTAAAATAATATGAAACTGAACTGATAACTGAAATTTTAGTAAAACTTACTGTGTATAATTTTTATTTAATCAATCAGTTGTATTGTCGTATAGAGCCCAAGTATCAGAGAATGAAGTGAATTGAGCAGATATTTTTTTAAATAAAATCTCTTTTTCTGATAGAAATAAATTTTCAAGTTATGTAAAAAGAGTTTATGACTATAGTTCATGGCCAAAAAATAGACATTAATTTACTGAAATTATTATAAAATAAAGTTTATAAATTGTCAGTCATACCTATTTTCCAATTGTCTATTTTCGACAAACTTTTTGAAGAAATCTCAAGTGCATCTACATTCTTGATGTTTGAAGAAAGAAACTTCCTAGGAAAGACTGAATATTTCCGATATTTCCTTCTACTTGCCAATAAGTGACTAACTATTTCATTCGACAACTGAGGAAAGTACAATATTTCTAGTATCATTGAAACGAAAGATCGGAGGAAATAAAGGCCAACTTCAAACGCAACATTGTCTCCTATAATAAAAGCATTCCTGAAAGTACACGCACGACTGAACGGGGAATTGAATGTTACTAAATGTTTCGCAATGCCACGAGACAAAAGAAAAGGAACAAGTTAGCTTAACTCCAATGAGATCCTCGTGAATCTGTAGATCTCCGTGTACGCACATCGGGGCTTATACGACGAGATGAAAGTGCTTCAGAGGGTAAACGAGGAAAGAGGAGTGGGTGGAACCTCTCTGATGTCGCCTGTTTATATATTGCTCGTCGATATGAAGTCTCTGTTGATTCGGGGAATTGAAGCGATGAATGTTGCTTTTACTCTGATTTCTCATCTTTTATTGAGTTAAGCCCCGGAAGCTGGATACTTTCAAAAGTGAGAGCCGTTATTGGTACATGAATTAGAGTTTTTCTAAGTAATCGATTCTTTTATCTCAACGATATTATCTAGATATTAGCAAAAATCGATTAAACTTTGAATCATTTTATTCCCATTTAAATTTTCACCATTTAAAAAAAAAGTAGTAATAGACGATTACAGTCAGCCATTCCACTGAAATTCAAATACACGACATTAATCAATAATCAAAGTCATACAGACACTTTATCGATACTCTGAATAATATCTTTTTCCAACGAATTATTTCTAAATGTTTAGATAATCAAATTGAAAATCAAATTGAATAAGATACAATGAAACTTCTTTAGTGATTTTTTGCTTCACTGAGGAACATCTTTTTCTTTTTTCCGTTCTTCCGATAGCTAATTTGTAAGAGAAACATTATTACAAAGATTTTTCGATATGTCAACAACGAGCTCTTTCTGCGGCTTCCGCGTAACTTCGTCTCCTTCCCGGAATTGTTAAGCTCCTTTCCCAAGGGTGGAGAGGTAAGGGGTCGACGAGCGATAAGTGAAATGAAGTCGATGAAAAAAGAGGAGAAAAATGAAAGTCTGCGTCCATATTCGGAAGAAAAGGGGAGTCCCAAGTTGGAGAAAATGCGATTCGCAGGCTCTTGTGCCTCTTGTGGATGATGATTAAGATAACTAACAATAATGGGATCTGCGATGCGAATAACTGACAAACCTGTACTTTATCTACGCGAAGGAGGTAGAACAATTGTGAAATTATCCTTTTTTTAAATGACATTGCTTAAATAAAGTGATTATATTTCATTCGTCCATACTTAGTACTGAAAATTATAAAATATTATTACCTAATAATGTTTTTTATTATTTTAATTAAACAATTTAATTTAATCTTTTAAATTAACCAAATATTATTTCTTTTTGATTTCAGGTAAGCCAGAGTTCTCAATTTACTCACTGCATTTTCGGTTCGTAAGTGTACCACAACAAATTCTAAAAAAATCTAAACACTATGGTTTTTCTTGAAAATAAAAATTAAACTTGATTTACCGCGTTATTAAAATGTTTAAACTTTTTATTGAAGAAGAATTTGACATAATTAAGCTGAATGTTCGACTGGACTAAACTAAAATTTCAACTTATACTAATACATCAATCGTAATTACACATAGTCAAAAACGTCATGTTCTCTTTCGAAAACACGCGGGATAATCAGTCGGAAATGAGAACTCACGAAAATTGAACGACCTGCGGACTAAATTAAACTCCCGAAAACGCCGTGTTTCCAAAAAAGCACAAAAAAAGGAGAACATATACGAACGACGGCTCGCATTAGTCGACTACACGGCTCAATTAGCGGCCCCAATTTTCCGAACGCATAATCGATACTATCTGCTCCCGCGACTTTCTTATCAGTCTCGACGAGGCATAATTGTTTCATCAATTAATCCGACGCTCGTTAGCAAGAAAATCTTTTTCGTCCTCTCTTTTTCGTACACCGTCCTTTTTTTCGACCGGAAGCTGTCGTAATTACTTCCGGTCTACTTGGATTTTTTAATTATTTTTGCATCCTAATTTGGCCATTGTTAATCGCGACTTGCACGTCTAAAGAGCCTTAAGCCGTGTTGAGCACATTATGAATATCTGCGTTTGTTTTGCCGGAGCTCCTTTTGTCTTTCTTTGCATTATTTCCTTTTCGCGATTCTTTTTTATACTTATTTCAAGAAACTTTTTCAGCGATACTTCTCATTATTTATTTCGCTAAGCTTGTTTCAATTGTACGGTTCATAGTAGCGTTCATTCTGTAAAATGATGTTACTTTCAGTTTTATGCTTACTGAACTTTCTAGATCGGTATTTCAAATACGGTAGCAAATTTTACATAAAATTAAATTATAGTATATTATAGTGAAGTGAAAAAAGAATTCAATTTTTCTTTATATTCTCTGCAAGTATTTTATTTGTTTAGCTCTGTTTAAATTTGCTTTGTCTGTCGCAGTAGTATTTCTTTCCGCCTGCTATTCATCTTTTAGCATAAGTTTTTCTTCTTATTATTTTCTTTCTGGTTATATATCCGCTTATTTCTTTTCTTTGCCTTTCAAGTTACCTTTCCGTGCTATCTATTATACTGGATTTATTTTCCTTCATCGCGTGCCATACATTTTTTAATCTTTTTCTCAAATTTAATGATATAATATATCTTAAAACTTTTCTTCAAAATACAATTAATTCTTCCGACTAAAATATAAAAAATTTTCATTTAAAGGTACAGCTTACGATCCGCAGTATTTTTTCTCCCGTGGATAAAATTGAAGACATAGCAATTTTTTCCGGCGTCGCGCAGGCAAAACATCAGTTTTAAAACTACGTGAATTAAAAGACCGTTTCGCCTAGTCGGTGGCGCATACATTAACCTTATTAGCATGAACACGCCTTCGGAGCGGGTCATTTCAGCCGGGCGATGTTCTGGCGCATCTTTCTTAATTACAAACTCGCCTGACTAATTCGACGGCGCAGTACCGCGAGCGCGCCTTCTATAATTATTCCCTTCGCCCGCTCGTCAAACTTCGTCCACGGCGACAAT
The DNA here is from genome assembly GCA_900480045.1 of Eurytoma adleriae. NCBI lineage: Eukaryota > Metazoa > Arthropoda > Insecta > Hymenoptera > Eurytomidae > Eurytoma > Eurytoma adleriae. The sequence continues at coordinate 22,352 of UXGC01000900.1, forward strand.
TAATTCTTACAAAGTGCCCATTTTAGATCACTCGAGACGCGTCGTTACTGCCTTTCTCCTCCGTCTTGATACCCGCCAAAGCAAATTTTTTTTTATATCTTTTCTAGTTACTTTTTAATTTTGAAATACTCTTCGAGTGACGATAAAATCGAATGTAAGACGCACATAATTGCATCGATTCCTATAATGGCGTCAATTATTTAATTTCAGTGTAGTTAGAGGTGAACTCCTTAAAAATGATCTTCTTAATCTGAGACTTTAATTTCAATATCCACTGAAAAAAATGAATAGTAGCTTGTACTAAATATTTCTTATAGAACTTTCAAAGAACTAGGATTCAAAGAAATTACTTAGTTAGTAGTAGTAGAAGTAAAAAAATATATCTAAAATTTTTTTTATTGTGCTTGCGACTCAAGAAAGATGAAACTTCCTTTGCAAGTCAAAAACATTAACATTTCAGAGAAAATTACCAGAAATATTCTCCGAAAGATTGCTATCGCAATCCAGAAGGAAAATTTCGTTAGCGAATTTCGGTGCAAAAGCGTTTTTTTAAAATTATTCAAATCTGCACTTCCGCCCCTTCTCGAAAAAAAAAAAAAATATCCACGTATGCACAGCGTCGCTCGCCGTACGGAGGCTCGCGCGGCTAATTGTAAATGTGGCCGTGCAAATACACGTAGCCGTGCGCGTAAGCGAGCCCCGGTAATTATCGTTATTCCCGCGCGCGCGCGGTCGGTGCGCCTGCGCGGCGCGCTTAATCCAGCCGCGAGCTTTAATTACGCGATCTCCTCTCCCCCTGCCCCCCGCGCGCGACGCCTACGGGCCGCCGGAAGAATGGGGCAGGCGCTTTTTATCAGGCGCGGCGGTGACGTCGCCAAGCGGCGTGTCCCACCCCGACGCGCGATTCTATCTGCTCTCCCAGCGTATAATTAGCTTTCTTGCCTCGCTCGCTCCACTTTCTTCCCGCCGCGCGCTCCGTTTATTTTTGTCGTTATTGTCACAGCTTCGGATCGCACGGGCGAAAACTACTCGCGGTTGTACGCTGTACTTCAGCGGAGTGCTAGCTGGTTTTCATTTCAAATTGTGGGTGAAATTAAGAGACGTATGAGTCATTTAAGAAGGATACGCAATTAGTCGTGTGCAGAATAGCTAAGAAGCTTTAAAACTATAGAAATTAATAAAAAGGAGGTATATTGAAAATTACGGAAAGAAATTAGTGTATATCTTATATCTTCCAAAGTAGAATTAGTAAAAATTCACTAACGTTAGTGGAAAATAACCATTAAATAGTGGAGCTTTTTTCACTAATTTTTAGTAAAATCTCGCTAATTGTAGTGATCTTCACTAATTCGGATTTAGATTAATGTATTTTACCTAAAATTTACAATTTCTGCAATAGATGCATCAATGTTTTCTGAAAAAACATACTTTATATCCATATTCTACAAAATTCTCTTGAATATAAAATTTTATAATACAGACTGATTTAAAAAATCGCACATTATTTCATTCTTTTACTAAAAATGAAAAACCAACAAGAGATTTATTCACCGTGACATCTCAAGCATGTTCAAAGAATTAACATCCCAAAAATCAAAGAAATAAATTTCGAAAATTAAAAGATGAAAAATGGAGAGACAAAGGGGAGGACGGCCGAGAGGATATAGGAATATTTCAGTGCAATAAATCGCCGAGACGTCTTTTTTACGCTTGATGATTTTGCGGAAGGCGAGCGCGGCTCTTTTTTTGCCTCATCGTCGAACCACCTCCTACCCCTTTCACAGCGGCGCTCGTTTATCTCGAAACGTCGAGGCTGCTCGAAACTCGATGACGGCGAGCGAATCAAAAAATGCTGATAGAGAAAGCGAGGCGGGGAACAAAAGCGTTTAATAAACGGTTAGCTGTCGCGGCCGAGGGCTCAGACTGCGACTCGCGATGTAATAGCCGTTGCGCAACGAGCTTCCCCTTCCGCGTCTTTGTTTAGACGATATTCAACGAAGCTGTTTTTGAATCGCCATTTCTTTCATTCAAGTAAATGGATATTTCGCGCAGATTACCTAATTAGTAACTAGGAGAGGACAGAACCTTTGGGTCACGGATTCGTAGAAAAATGTGAAACAAATCCAAACTAATAAGATCTGTTATTTAAAACTTTCAAAGCTGCAGGACTTCAAAGATTTATTTTCATTATGTAGACCAAAATTTGAGAACTCCAAGTTTATACATTATTGGACCTTACTATTTTGGCATAATTAAATTAAACTCCGAAGTTTTGCAAGAACCCGTGACCCAAAGTCCTCTCCTAGTGATTAATAAAATCATCAATATTTTTATTTTGATATAAAATAGAATGAATATATTACTTTATAAAGTGAAGCTGACGAAAGTACGCATTTAGTGTTCTTCTGGTTTAGAGATTCTAATGCGAATTTTAAATCAAAAGGTAATAGCGTTTTGTCCTCGACCAGTGGAGTGGACTCATCAGTAAGGCTCCACTGGTCTACCTTACATGCTTGTTGTCAAGATGTTCTGACGGCTACACTTAACAAAGAGAGAGAGCACGGAGAGTCTTGTGGGAAGCCCAAAATTCTCCGATCTCTCTCTACCGGTAGTGGAGCGGTATGCCAACCGCCCGCTTAATGGTTTTATAAAGGAAAAGCGTACTGAATTAAGTACCAAAAATTTTCTTTCTCGCGTATTCACGATGGTCTTCTGGTTTCTGAAGACTAATGCGAATGCCGGAAATTTTAAAACGAAAGGTAAAAGCGTTTCGTCCTCGACCAGTGGAGTGGACAAATCAGTAAGGCTCCACTGGTCTACCTTAGACGCTTGCATGACAATTATGTTCTTTTAGAAACAAGTAACTAGTCTACAAATAAATATTTAAAAAATATTACTTCCCGAATTTCCGAACTCGACAAAACAGGTTTAAACGCACGTTTCTTCGAAATTTCACCCCTTTCTCTCAAACACACAATGCAACAATATAAAAATCAACATTGTAAAAGTTTCATTAGAATATTTTCGAATGCAAAATCAGCTTTAAAATTAATCCTCGACTTTTTTGAAAAAACGAATCGGAGTGCATATTTTTGAAAGTATTCCGTGGGTACATTCGAGCGCCGCGCAAGAAGGCATGAACGAGAACGAAAATGGAGGAAGGGCTTTCGCTGACGATGCGGAAATATCCGCGTGCGCGCGCGTGATCCCGCCAGCGCTCTGCTAGTTAGCCCGAGCCTCCAAGACGTAATAACAAGGGTATAATAACGACTGAGTTCTGTCTCTCAGCTCGAAAAAGGCCGAAAGTCATTGGCCGTCGATCGAATTGGTCACGAACTCTGATGGGAGAAAGCCTGATCCTTTGACGATTTTAATAGCTTTTTTACAACTTCTTAGTTCGTCGCGCTGCAATCGATTGTAAACGTTGATTCGCGTTGAAGAAAGTTAGCAAGGTTTTGTGCATTCGGTCAAATTTAAAATTTAGAATCGGTCATTCAATTTGAGACTGGACTCTGCGGGATAAAATAAAAATAAAGGAATCATATATAAATGTACAAACGAAATCCCTAGAACGCGACAATTTTTTAATCAATTAACCCACTCTATTGTTCGGGCCAATAACTTTTCATCAACGCCACGGGCGAAAATATGACCCCTTGGTGACCTGCCGGTCGATCTCGGGACTGCATCAGGAAGCGGTTGCTTCGAAAAGCGACGGAAAAAGAGAGGCAAGCGCCATGATTAAACGCGTTGCATTCGACCGCCATCGAAATGCAAATAAACCAACGACTCCTAGGAGATTGCGAAACTTTTCGAATAAATATTCATTCGCGCTCTCGTCTATCCGCTTCTTCTCTCTTTTTTTTTTCGTTTTTCATTTTTCCCGCAGCCGGAAAATTTCAGAAAATAATTGGAGGCACGAAAACCGGGTCGCACGAACTCGATAAGTGCCTCGGACGTCATTCCCCGGGGATCCGCGCCGCATGCCACCGACTTGCGACTGACCTGCGCTTTCATCGAGTTGCGTTTTGGTTGGGTGGTTCTAGAAAGTTTTTGAAAACGAAGGAATTGGGACACTGTGGTCTTGGGATACAAGCTTCTGAAAATTAAAAACTGATAATATTTTAGCGAATATATACGTTTGTATAATGCATTAATGTGTGCAGAAAGTTTAAATACTATTAAAATTAAACAGAAAGTATTTTTTATATTTTACTACAAAAAAATGCATAAGAAATTGCAAAAAACGCCTTTAAATGTTGCGTTTAAGCAATAAATGTTTTCAAAGCAGAAGTTTTGCCAGTAAAAATATTTTGATTCCTTTAATTCAGTTAAGAGGGACGAGGAAAAAGCGAGCGTTAGAGCGAAGTGAGCATTTATTTTCTTTCTCCATTTTATCTTTTAACGTAGAAAAATGTTCGTGCGTGATTTTCACGCGAACATATTCACTCGCTAAAAAAAATCTTCAACTTTAATGAAGAGAAAAAAAGTCCGGTTTCTCTCTAATTTTTCTTTGTAAGTTTTTTACGCAAAAATAGTACAATTACAAAAATGCTGGTAACTGCTTTAACACTATTCTTTCTCACAACAGCAACTTCATGTAAATAGTACGTTAAATTCAAAGTGTCAGGTAAACAATTTTTGAATCATAGAGATTAATTCTTCTAAAAATTATAAAAATAAAACAAAAACTTTTAAGCGTGATTTAAATATAATTAATTAATTCCAGTTAGTGTTCAAAATTTAGAGCTAATTCATGATGTCGTTTCCTAGTAAAATTTCCCTATACTTACGAGAGAATGACTTACACAAGTACTGCAATACATACGTACATATAGACATATCAAAAAAATATTTTTTCGGACACTGGGGCAAAATAAATTTATGTTTCTACATCAAAAACACAGTAAAAAGTTTTTAATGATCAAAGATCAAAACTTTCTTACATCCTTTTTTCAAAGTAATTAAAAAATAAATCGATCACCTCGCAGAATAGTGTTTATTGAAACAAATCCTCATGTAACACCTGCTCCATCAGCGACTCCATGAAACTCATTACACCGAGCAAAAAAAAGCGAAATCCTAATTGTCTTCAGTCGGTCGTTTTCTCCCTCTCGCAAAAAAGAAGACGAAAGCAACCAACTCATCATGTACACTTGGAAAAAAGAAAGCGCGATGCTCGGAGTGCGGAGAAAAAAGGGGACGAGAGAGAGAGAGAGAGTGCGCCGGGAGAAAAGGAAGAAAAATTCGAGGCTCGTTTCGGACTAACAGGAACGCGGCGCGTTATTTACGGGTATAAGAGAAGGGGGAGAGTCCGGAGAGCGGACTAATCTGCGAATTAAAGTTTCGCCGGGGCCAACATAAATCGCGAAAAACTGCCGGGCGCAGCCGTCATATCGGGCAGGCCGCACTCGCGTGGCTTTAATCCCCCTTCAATTAGCTCGCTCGCGAATTATACCGGACCGATGACCGGCGCGTGATTTGTTTACGCGTTTAATGCGCTAATGCGCACGGCGTTCCTCGAGCTTATGCCTTGCCACTCGCTTTTTCAGGGCTTTTCAGGAAATAATTGGCGCTATTTTTGAAAGCTTTTTTCATCGCGTTAATACTCCTTATACGCTTGTAATTCTTTTAACTTTTTTAAAATCACTTTAATTTTGTCAAAAAGGATGATTTGAATACCTATTAATAATAACAAATTAACAAAATGATAAAAGTAATTATAAGTGTTATTTAATATTATTCAATACTTAAGTAATTGAAAAAAAAACAAATAAATCATTAAGCTATTCATTAAGAACAGTGAATTTATGTAGTAGATCAAATTTTTAGCAAACTACAGAATAATCTAAAAAACATTAATCTTAATAATAAGTCTATTAAGAGTAAGGTATAAATTTGCAGTATTTAAAATTCAAAATCTATTATTTAAAATACAATATCACCTAGTCCTACATTAAGACACTCTATCATGATCAAAAGTTGTTTTTATTAGTTATATAGTGATTAGATTTTAAATTTTAATTGTAAGTTATTCTTAGTTTCTATATCAGACCTATTTACAGGTAAATTGTATTACCTTTTTAGGTTTTAAGTAACTATTTGAAATCTGGTGAAGTAAATAAATAAACGAAATCCTAGTTTATGTATTGTATTAACTATTAAGCCGTAATAATTAACAGACCGTCAATTTTTTAGAATCACTACGTTCCAGTAAAATCGAAATTATTCTAAAAACTATGTCACCCAACACAATGCCCAGTGTAAATACTGAAATATCAGATTTTAATTGAATCCCCCTTTTTGCCAGTCGCGCGCGAGAAAAGTTTCATGAAAAATGAAGTGAAGAAGCCTTTGATTCCCGTTGCGAAATCCCGTCATTAAATCAGAGGCTTTTTATAAAATTTTTCATATCATCCCGGAGAATCTCCCGCGCGCGCGCGCCTCCGTCATTACGAAAAAGAGAAAGGGAAGAAAAGCCAAACCCCGGGAATCCGATAAAAATCTGAAAGGCAAATCTCGGCAACGCGAAAAAGCCCCAAGCAAAACGCAAAGGGAGTGGATAAAATAAAAAGTGTCGCTGCGATGCGCTTTGAAGCGCGAGGCTCCCTCGACTATTTTTCATCAGCGCGAAATATAATTGTTGTATCCTCGCCGCGTCATAATACCGGATCATTTACATAAGCTTCCCTCGCTCCCCTTTTTTTTTTAATTTCGCTCGATTTACTTTATTTTTATCCCTTTTAATGACGCGCAGCGAGGATCTTCGATTTTTATTTTTATCCCTTTTTTTCGGTACACGAGTTTACCCGATAAAACTGGAATTTACCTTGGAAGTTTTAACGATTCGAAGTGAAGTGTATTTCCGCGAAAGTCCTGAATCAGGATGAAAAATATCGCTGGAGTTTGAAGAGTTTATCGGTAAACTTCGAAGTTACTGCGATTCGTTTTTCATTCCAAGTTAAACACTTTGAATCGCGATTATTTCAGCCAAGCAAAGGAGTAAATTAACGAATTAGCATTTTTAACAGTGCCATTAAAAGCTCCAGAAGTATAAAGTTTGTTCATATCGGACGCGAATTTGCTGATGAAATTGGATTCTCTTTGCTTCCCTCATCGATATTTCCCGTTAATGGCAGCGAAATCGACTCGCCGCTTTTTTTCGTCAGTTTACGCTCACGACTTCGATTCATTGAATGCACTTTTACGCATTACCGATTCATCAGGAGCACATCGTTTGCATTATCCGCTTTTAATTATCGAAACTTTTTTTAATATGCAGTTCACAAATATCCTTGAATAAATCATCCATTAAATCTCAATGCATCTTCCAGCTAAATTTAAATTTTTAAATTACAGTAAACAAAAATTGTTAAAAAAAAAACATTATTTTACAAAAAAAATCACACCATAACAATTTATCTTCGCACATTCCATTAATCTTCTAAAAAAAGTGCACGCGTATACCCAAACTTCATTACAATTCACAAGTGAGAAAGCCACGCGCTCCTCGAACGATTTCCGCCGCTCGAAAAATGATAAACGACGTCGGGAGCACTCCCTCTCGGTTTCTCTTTTTTTTTCACGACGGGCCGCCCTTCAACAAGTCGCGCGGCGGCGTGCGAAGCGCGAAACGTAATCGAATAAGTCTTCCGCCTTCCTTTATTTCTCCTCGTCCCCGAGCGCGGTGCATAAACTTTCGGCCAAGGGGCGCGCCGAGGCCTTTTTCTCCGTCCCCGCGCGCGCTCCGCGGCTGGCGGACTTCGCGAGGGGGCGTTATCCGAGCGAGGCAGCCGGTGTACATCGCACATACATCAAGCGATTCTCGAGCCCCGGTCGAAAGGGAACGTAAGACGCGCGGTCAACCAGACGGAATAAAATTACCGCGGGTAGAGGGAAATGGCGTTTTAATCCTGCGCTATATTTATAACTCATGAATTTTAAAGTTTGTTTCTTTATGGAAATTGATGATTTTCTTTCTTTGATGCAGTGGAAAATTTAGCGATGTTTAATGCTCAATCGTGCACACGTAAGACGAGTTACTGTAGCTGTAAAATAATTGTTTGCTATTGTTTATAATTAGATCTAGTACAACAATTTTATTTTATTTCCAATTATTGTTATGTTTAATTTTTTCTGCGTTAAAAGAACCTTCTTTCAAAATTACTGCGAAGAATTATTTTTGTTATGAATGATATTTATAAATATTAGGATAATTAGTAATTACTAAATTATGCGTTGATTTTTTGTTGATTAAAGTGATTACAAAGTCACTTACTTAAAAGCGATTTATAGCTACAAGTAGGTGAGCTAGGAGAGTTCGGGGATAGTAGAACGAGTGTCTGTGTGGCCAGCCAAAGGGCTAGGCCGGTTCGGGGGCAGTAGTATAGGTCCCTATTTAGTCAGCCAGGGGTGGGGTAGCCTCCTGTCTGACTAAATAGGGACCTAAACTAATACTACTACCCCGGACCGGTCTACCCCCACCCCTGCCTGACTAAATAGGGACCTATACTACTGTCCCGAACTCTCCTAGCCCTTTGGCTGACCACACAGACACTCGTTCTACTACCCCCGAACTCTCCTAGCTCACCTACTGCTACATAATCTGTCGCAAAAATATATTATTTCAGACCAAAAAAATCGACTTGGTAATTCTTACAACTCAGCGGGATAAAAGGAAACGATTCGTGGGGGGCTGGAAACAGGAAAAGTCTTTTTCCATCTCTCTCTCTTTCTCTCTCCCTTCTTCTCGCTCTCTCTCTTCGTCATTCTTTTCCCCGACGCTTTGCACCCAGACAACTCGCTACTGCCTCGCGACGCGCCTCCCTCATAAGCATCTTTTCCTCCGCTTTTTTTCTTCGACTCGAGAAAAGTAGAGGAGCGTGGAAGGATTTCGCGCGATGCCGGGGAATCCCCGTAGTCGGGGTATATTCTCTCATAATGCATTTTCGGCGTTTTAGTCTCTTTTTCACTTTAGCTTTAAGATGATGGGAAAAAGAAAGCGAACGGGTCTTTGCGGCGTAGAAGAATGAGCTTCACGTTCAGGATTATTATAATGAGGTTAGGCTAGGGCCACACATAATTATGCACTTACATTTTTATAAATATTCGATAACTTATTATTATTATTTATTTTTAAAAAATTTTATCGTTAAGAAAGCAATAATATCACTTTTACTTTTTTACATTAATTATACGAAATGTTTACGATTAAAATTTATAATAGACATCAATTTAATTTTTTATACAAAGATTATAATTGATTTCTCTAACTCAACTTTAGTATTCATATCTACTATATCCGCGACGATTTGTAAGGGGATTTTTTATCAAATTCTGCCCTCAAGTCACACATTCAATTGCATAAATAATTTCCTACTTAGAAGTGGACATCTGCTCTAATAAAAAAAGACATACCTTGTGTGTAACCCTAACTATTTCCAAGATTGAAAAAAAATCCCTTTACCTCGCAAGTCGCTTATCGCCTTAACTGCAACAGCCGAACTCCCCGAAAAATGGGCTGCCCCGGCAATCGAGACAATAGGCCGACGCCGCGTGCACGCGAGTGGGCGACGCATCGGGAATTCATCGCCGGCGATTCCGGCGAAATCCCGGGCCACGGCAGCCGGGAGCTTTATTGGAAGCGGATTAGGCTAACCCGAAATGAGATTACGGAGCGGCGAGTCCTAAGCCGACTTCTACATTCCGCTCGATTGGCCCGGTCGGCGCGAAGAACTTCGGCTCGGCTTTCTTCCCCGGGGGTGGCTCTCCCCCAACGGTGACGCCGAAGTTTTCCGTTCCGATCTCGCGCGGATTAGGCGGGGGAAATTATCGAGCGGATCGCATTATCGGTCGGTCATTCGTTTCTTTACGCTCGCTCAATCGACTGCGCGTCATTATTTTGCGAATGATCGCGGTAACCGGCAGTTCAGGATTTTCATTAGCCACTTTTTGGGTGAATTTAATCTTGTGTTTCTCTTCTATGGCTTGGCGATAGAAGCTTGTTTTGGTATTATACCAAATGGAGTGAGCTTCGTGAAAATTTGATGTCAAAGATTTAAACAAATGAAAATAGACTGTAAGATAGATTATAAATAATCGTACTGTAAATTAATGTAGTAATACCTTCTTCAATAGTAGTTAAGTAAATATGAAGGGTAAAATATTTTTTTAAATTAAAACTATTTATGTAATATAAAGTTTTGAATAATCAATTAATAAATTTCTTGTTTTATTCTCGAAGTTCCAATTCATATCGATACATCGTAAATATTTTGTACTGCTCAACATTCTATGAAAAAAACCAATTTAAAATTAAACTGTCTTTTACTTTTAGTTTATTTCTTGTAATTTATCGTAATAAAAGAAATAAAAAATAATATTTGGACACAAATTATAAAGAAATACTTTCTACAAACGTTTGAAAGCATAAAAATTAGCGAAATCGCAGCCGCCAATTTAAAAATATCAGCGAAGAAAAGAGCCCCCGGGATCGACGTGAGCGTTTACCCATAACGAGGAAAAAAAAGTCGCGAGTAACGAACGCGCGGACTCGGAATTTCAGTGGCAGTCGTCGCGCGTGGGGCGCCCGCGATTAATTACCGCGGGCGGCTCTTTGTGTAAGCGCCTCATTGCGGGGGCCGCCGGCGTAATTGAAACCCGCGCGCGACGCCAGCAATTACCGCGTCGCCCCCTCCGCGAGGATCGCAAGAGCCGGGCTTTAATAAGGATACACCTCGGCATTTCGAGTTGATTTTCGACGGAGCCCGCTCTCCCCCAAATCTGAAAGTGACTTCGAGCCGCTCCGAACCGCTCCGCGAGGGCGGGAGTAGAGCTTCACTTTAAAACGAAATATTAAAGTTATGACTGGTTATGTAGATATATTTCTTTGAAAAAGCGCATTTTTTTAAAGCTACAGGTCACATTTATTCAATATTTAACAGATTTAAGATGTGCAGCTATTAAAATTAATTTTTTAGTAAAGAATAATAATAATTTTGCAAGTACAAAATATTTTCTTGAAAATTTATCCAGGCAGCTTAGCTAGCATTGTTTATGCAACAGCAGAAATGTTAATTTTCGCGTCTCGAGTTTTAAAATTAACTGCATTATTTAATTAAAAACTACTCCCACTCCCGCTCGCTACTTTTTTTCCCAGTCGCTTTAATTAAACTAACGCACTGTGAGGTGAAAAAATTAGCATCCACAACACTTAGCAGCATAATTTTGAAAATAACTTGAATCGTCGGGCAACTTGGCGGCACTACGGTGCTCTACAAAATTAATACGCAGTTTGCAGCGCTTAGTCAACTTTTACAAGCATCGCGAGAGAGAGAGATAAAACCGGCAGTCTACAAGTTGCCGTCGCGGAGACCCGAAAGGAGCGTGGGGAAAATACTCTCGAAGGGACGAGATAAATTGAAAGAGCTCTCAAAGTCGTCAACTCTCATCTCCTCCATCTCCCATTGTTTCCGCCTCCTCTGTCTCGCTTGTGCGCGCTTGCCTTTTGTCGTCCCGCTCGTCCCTCTCGACCCCCTTCCCCCCCGCGCGCTTTTTATTTATTCACCTCGTTTCGATTCCCGTTTTCCGCTTTATGAATACTAGACGGACTGACCATATACTTTTTTTTCTCCTCGGTTTCCAGCCAGTGGATGCAGCGATATGAGCCACTTCCTCGGCAGTGTGTTTTAGTTCACCTGCGGGATCGGGGGCTACTTTCGTTTATCTTGGTACTTACCAACTTCGGGTTCATTCGTGTTTTTCTTATGGATTCAGAAGTTTTCCAACCATGTCCTTCACTTTTTTTTATGCAAGGAAAAGACTAATCATGAACTCAATTCCTAGAAATTTCTTTCGAACAGTGACGATTTAACTATTACTTACTTATTATTTGATTAAGATTAAAAAGACTGGTTGAAGTTCGAAGTCCAGAAAATTGGAGAGAGATGAAATAAATGCTATGTATCAAGTTTTGATGCTGTACAAAAATTAAAAGAAAATAATAAGTAAAATCCAAGTGAAAAAAGTAAAGTAATTAACTGACCGTTTATTGTCTGCGTGAAACATCGTATTATAATGTTACGGTGTCTGAATCAAGAAACTGAAAAAAAAACCCTAGGAGCTTTGCCCTTTTAATCTCATGACAGCTAACTAAAGTAACATGTAAAAGTCTGTTACACCGAGATAAAATTTAATAATTTAAATTTAGCGAAACAGCAATTCTTACCAGACTTTACGTAAAGGAACCAACAGAGGAACCGATAAGACATTATTTAACTGAAAATCTTCGTAAAGCACAGCTAGAATCGAGTTCGTCTTGGAAAATAAAAAATGAAAATTGCAAATTTAGCGAGCGCAGTGAGAAGAGAGGCGGTTCTCTCGTAAATCCCGCAATCACGTATTCGATTACTCGCGATCGCTCTTCGCGGGCACTTAAAAAAGAACCGCGACGAGGTGCAATTTTCCTGGAAACTTGCGGGCGCGCTCCCACGCGGCGAATCAGCGCTGATGCGTATGCCGGGTGCTGTAAAGCCATTGCGCTCGAGCCAAGAACAACCCATTCCCACCGCACCGGATAATTCCGAAAACGACTTTCCTTTTTTTTTTCTTTTGGAAAGTTTCGAACTAGCGGGCTCTCGAATTTAACGAATTTTAAGCCGCCATTGTTGATTCAAGTTCGGTTTACAAAGAACCAGAGGATTGAGGTAAACACAAAAAGGATTGAGATTCTTTTTTGAGATCGAACTTGAAATTTCGTTAAAAAAACTGTAAAAACAGTAAAAACTGTAAATTACTGAAAGCTTCTGGTGAAGTGCGTGATTCCAATAATAACTTGATATAAAGTACTGACTACATTTGGAAATATTCCTAAGTAGTTTACCTGTAGTTGCTAGTAAGTAGTTAGAGGTAAGCCAAGTTAGTTGAAGTAGTTGCCAATTTACTAGTTGAAATAAGTAGTTCATCCTTTTTATTAGTTTATGCAGTAATTTCATCGTTTATTTTCATTTTCCTTTGATTAATCTTAAGTTAACTGAAAACAGTTTAGTGAATCTCAAAATATATTTCCAGAATTCTTAAACTAAGTACCTATAAATTTTGCTCCATCAAAATTTCACATCGCTGCAGTTTTATTCCTAATTATTTTTACTCCTAGCAACTTTTTTAAACGAGTAAAGCTACTCGTACAGGCACTCCTCAATATTTCTCACTGTCACTTGTACAATCTTGGCCCCATACTTGTTTCATTGGGTTGCAAGCCTAGCCCGTTCCCTTCCATTGGACGCGTCGACTCTTGGTGGCGTCGTTACGAACCGAAGTGAGAAAGCAGGCTCTCGCGGGGAGAAAGAAGGGCCCCGTGCGCGGTTCGCTCATGAGTTATTCATCCGTGCCCGCGCGAAATCGCACTCGCCTTTGAGGCGCAGGGCGACGAGAATCGACGCGAAATCCGTCGAAAATCTCCGGCGCGCGAAGACACTGCACTATTCATGCGGCTCGCTCGTGATTTATTCGCCGCCTCAAATGTATGCTGGTACATTGTGCTCGGTTTCCCCCTTTTTTTGCTTTATTTTTCCTCATCGCCGTGAGAACAATCGCGGAAAGTGCAGACTGAACGAATTAAAAGCGTCGCGGTATGAGCATTTTTTTTAAATGGGTATAGGTGACAATTTTATTTTAATAAACCATAAATAAGAAATTATTTTAAAAGATGTTGCAGTTTCATTTTGATACGAGAAATATTGACTTTTTATAAAGATGATTTCGAATGGAACTAATATTTTGCATAATGTATTTTTAGCAAAATCCGAGATGTCGAGTTCTCATACTGTCCTAGTTAGTTGTTTTATGAATTAAGTCATAATTTAAAGATACGTTATTCAAAATATTATAGATGTATGTATCAAATCTATTTAAATTTCTATCTTTCTACGAGATGGATTAAATTTTGAATCATTAATCAGCATTTGAATTCAATGATACCAGCGACATTATCTTATCGATTGAAAATATAGTAGGTGAAAAATGGGACAGTCAGTTGATTGATAAATTCAACCGTGCTACGTTGCAAGCTTATCAAACGAATTCAGTATATAATTATCCATCCTACCAAATTTGAATTTACAAATTAAATCGGAATTACAGTTAAAACATTTAAATTATCCATTTGCACTATTTCCATAAACGATTTAAAGTACACGAAAACTTGAAAAAATAATGAAAACGATAAATTTTCGCAAGAGCTCGTTGCAAACAATTTTTCGCGTACGCGAACACGCGCAACGAGGCATAAATCATTTCGCGCGAACGCGCGAAAGGGTATAGCCCGGCAACTTTCTTTTCACACTTCAAAACTCGCCAATGTAAGCTCACATAAAGTCCGCAAAGACACTACACAATTCATGAGTCAGCGACGGCGTAAACCGAGAAAAGCTTACACGCGCATCCGCACGCGCGCCTCGAGTACACCGGCGAAAGGAGATCAGAGTCCGCCTTGACAACTACGCCGGCGAACAACCACGAGTCAGCACACCTTTTACTTCGAATAAAGCACCTTCGCGAAGGAATCTTCGCTTTTTTTTTGTTTTTTTTTCGAGTTTAATGAGCTTAAGTTCGTTCGATGCAATGTGCAAATCTACATAAATTGTCATTAAATACTGCTCAGAATTTCGAAAGGGATTATTATTTGAATAACTTATAGAGAATGGAAATATAAATTTTAAGTATTTGTTTTGTATGCTAATGTAAAGCAGATATTTTGTTCAATAGTTAAGTTTATTTGTTTTGTCATGCAAAACACAAAATTAAGGAGGCTCCTGCACTTAGACTAAAAATTTATAAAAAATAGATTAAATTGTGGAGAAAATACACTTTAAAATGTTGAATATTTTTTAACACAGGCTCTTTTGAAAATAATTGAAAGTAACGCTGCTGTTTAATGAAAACCTACTCTTTAAAAAATCAAAACGAATTTGTACATTCATTTTTATAAATGTACGATAAAATAGGATTTTAATATTTAAATAAAATCATTGCATTAGCGTAGGTTTTATATAATTATTATTTTTATTTTTTAAATATTATCCTCGATTGTAGACATTAACATTTTATTAACATTTATCAAGCTACAGTAAAAACAGCTTAAAAATTCCAAATTTTGATCCCTCCACTAAATATACATCTGAACTCGACTTGTACACGGAAACAATTCAATCCGCAAATACAACATTTCCCCAGCTCATTTCTCGAATGAAATTCGCACCGGCCGCAAGCATTTTTCCAAAGTCAACAACTCGAAAAGAACATCGCGCCTGCACATCGGCGATGAAGGTGCGCGGGGCGGGGGGCGGAAGCGAAAAGTTCGGAGAGGCGCTCGCCTCGATCGAGTCACTTTGCAGTTCGGGCCTGTAGAACTACGGCTGCGCGCGCCCCCGAGCAAGTGGGTTTTGCATGATTGCGCGACTCGCGCCAGCCGTACACGAGTTTACACTCTGTTGCGTTTCGGAGAATGCGGCGGGGCGCCTGGCTTTTCAAAGCTGAGATACACGCGCGCCCGAGTGCCCCTCTTGACTCTTACTTACTTTATCAAGCAGTGGAGGTTTTTTTCTTTTGCTTTAATTCAATTTTTTTATTTTTAACGTTTTATTGAATTTAACGATATTTTAGTAATCGTTATTTCTGTTACTTTGTAATTGTCTTTTCATTGACTATTTATAAAAGGAATAAAGAAACTCTACGATAAATAAGTTTTATCATTAAAAAATAGATTTTTATTTATAAATTTTAACCACGTATTTAAAGAAAACCTTTTAAAGACAATTATTTTTCAATAATTTCTATGAATAGTGCAATAGTGCCGCAGTAGGGAAGGGAAGCGGATTCATGTAGGTTAATGTATATATGTGCAAAATAAATGAACCAATCTTTATACGAAAAATATTTTTATCGAAGTTACATCACAAATATATAAAGAAAATAAATTTTTTAATGTATTTTAAATATAAAACCGTTACTTTATTAATTGCGATGAGTTTGAACTCCTCCACCTTAATAATGCAGCTTTTTATCCGGAAAGGTTTCCGATTAAATTAATACAGGTGTATTAATTTCTGATTACTTTTTTAAAAATAAATTCGAAAAAGAAACGCGTCACATAATTTGCAAATATTTAGGTGGATTTTTAATGGTAAACTCTTCTTATCCCCATGAATAATAAAAGCAACGATAAAACGTTGACTTTTATCACGAACTTTCTTTATTAAGACATAAAAATGCTTTTAACACAAATAAGACTTACCCTATTATTGCAATAAAGTTAAAACCAACGAAAGTATTATTCAGAAGGTAAAACTGCTTTCTAACGTATTTTTAATTCAGCGTTTCAACTTAAATTCAACGAAATTACGAATAAGTAGTATAGCCCAGGATATAGTCAGCCGCGGCTGAAAGTATTAGAATGCCACTTATTTCTTAAATTCGTAATGTTCCTCGAAAACGCGAAAACAAAGACAACCTAACGAACGTAAAGTAAACGGGCGATAAGAGGTAAAATGCTCCAACGGGCTTGAGTAATTCCGCGCTCGCGCGATAAAGCGAAGGCGCGCGGGCGAGGACCCCCGACACGCACTCTCGATTATCTCCAGGTTACGATGCTCCTTTGACGCGATCGCCCGGCCTTTTCTCTCGCACCTGCAGCGTGGAAATCCGATATCGGTCATTTTCGCCGGCTTTTAGTTGGCGCCCGCCGCCGCCTAAGCGCCACAAAGTACCGGCGGATTATTTCCGCGCGCGCCCCTTTGAAGTGCCCAATCAATTATGCGCCCGGGCCCCCGCGCTCGCTAAAAAGAAAAACTCGTCCGCTCGGCGAGAGGAAAAAAATCGCGTCTGCAACGGGAGAGCGGGTCTACGGTGAGTCTATTGGAATTTTCGCGGAAAATGCGGAATGCTGTAACGTGATAAAATGTCGGAGCGCGGCAAACATTAAGTTTTTTGTATGTAGTTTAAGAAAATATTTATTGAAGCTGCAATCATTGTCTTGTAAATATGTAGGCATACAATATTTTTAGATAAAATAATTAATTTAAAAAATTTTAAATTATTTATTAACATGAATATAATGTAAATTAAGGGACTATCGATATACATTGGAGCTTTTCGTTTCACTTAATACATTTTGAAATAATTAACATCTAATTTGAACAAGTCGCACATTCTCTACTCTTTAAAGAATGTATCTTAAAAAATTGAATTAATAAAATCGTCATTGTCAAAGTTATTTTTAAATAATTGGTAATTAATTATATAAGCCATACTTAGCGAGTAAAAGGACTTTATAAATATGAGCTGAAATGAAAAAGAAATTATCTGTTGACGAAGAAAAGAGGTAAAATAATCCAAACACGTTTAAACAAAGCAGAATAAATAATATACTTATGAATTTTTAAATGGAAAAAAATGTCGATTTGCGGTGTTCGCGAACCTTGGGAAAAATGTCACACCGACTGCACGCGCTAACCGAGAGAGATAGAAATAAAGAGGAATAGAAGAACAGCCTCACGCCGTCGATAAAAAACCGACTGCCACGAAAAAAAAGGGTCCGAGGAGTGAAGATAGAGCGAGCGAGGTGGAAACGGATATTTCTCCCGGGGGAGCGGCGGCGCTCGCTGCCCATTTTACGCGCCATTTCAATCCGTGACGTCGTCATCGTTGACCCCCACCTCCCGCCCGAAGTCGACTGCACGGCCGTTTAGCCGTTGCGGCTATCTGCCCCCGATAATCGCCTCACGTACCTTACGGCCGAGGACTTTCCGCCCGGGGATCTACCATCGACGTTAACGCGGAGTTTTAATTTTGTGAGATCATTATTTTTCCCGGGATGAGTGACTTGGAACTCGATTGCTGGATATAGGTCACAACATTCGAGATCCTTACGAAGGATTGAAGAATTTTCAATTTGTATTCATTTAAATACTCATTACAAATTGTAATCAAGTAGTATTCATTTAAATACTCATTATTTCTTGCAAAAATGAAAAATAATCTCATAAAAATGATTAAATACAAAAGTAGAGATTGGGCGAATAATCGTTTTAATAACAAAGCAATTTAAACCCTGCACGTCCTCCCATCAAAAAATTCGATGTTACAATCTTGATATTTCGAATTTTTATGAAATACCTTTCGGGAATTGACAAATGCTCGATCAATTTGTCGCTTAATTTAAAAAAAAAAGAAATAAAATAAAAACCGAGATGAATTATTTGAAATGTCACTAAATCACGGAAAAGGCGTTACTTTTATTTAGCATTCGTCCGCGGATTTATGAATTTCATTTGCTGAACGCCAAACGTCAGCCAAGAGCGCGACTCCCCGCATCGCGAGGTAAAATTTTCAGGCCAGTCACATTTTCATTTTTCCCAAAAATGTCAGTCACGACGTGACGCGCGGGATTCGCATGTGGATTTTCTATCTTTAAACGATCAATACGCTCGATGCGTTATCTCGCTGCGTCGGCTTTATAAATAGTCACGACCGACGCGAAATTACATTTTGTCGAAAAATATTAACGTTATTTATTCGATCTTTAAAGTCCGATAAATGAGACATCCATTTTATTTTCTACGTCTTTTTTGTTAAAATTATTGGAAATAATTAGTGTGTTAATATATGGGAAATTGTTCAAAAGTTAATTAAATTTTAAATTACAATTTTTCAATGTATTAAATGTACCTGTTCTGTCATTTTGTTAATTAATTATGATTTAATAATACATTTACTGCGTGTGTAGCATATATTAATATTATAAAAAAATATATTTTAATTAAGTACTTTTTAATTAATTAACAAAAGATTATAATTTACACAATTTCATCGAAGTCCTATTAATACCAAATTTACGAATATAAATGTTTAAAATATAGCTTGCAGCTCTAAAAAATCAATTTTCACCAACTAAACCGATATTTCTCCAATACGACGTAAAAAAACAACGTCGATTCCTAACCCTTGTCAAAAACCTCAATAACGCGCAATTAACGCGACTCCCGAGGAAGCGGGCTTCCGCCGAGTCGCACGTACAGCCGCGTGCTGCCGGGATAAAAACGCAGCGGGAAATCACATGAAATTCGACTTAAAGGCTCGTTTGTCAGCAAAAAGATTGCCGGGCAATCATCCCCGGGGAGACGGTCGAAGGCGCCCGCCTAATCCCTCGGCGCCGCGCGCGCACGCATTCGGCTTCTTGCCCGCGCCAAGAGCAGCCGCAATTTCTTTTTACGCGACGCCGATTTTTCACCCCGCCCCGCTCTTCTTCGTCTCTGTCCGCGCGTCTTTCCTCGCCGCTATTTTACGCCGGCTGTTTCGCCTCTCCCGAGCCCTTCCAGCTTTTTAGAGATTGCGCCTTCCGCACTAATGGCTCGACTTATATACTTTTACTGCGCCGCGCTATTCGTATAGAAATATTTAAGATATTTTACTTTTAGCTTTACTTTAATATTGTTCGTTATTTTTAAAGTTATCCACAAAGAAAATGAATAGTAATAATAAAAATGTTCGTAATACTTTTATAAGATGAAAATTTAGATGTACTTACTGTTCTTGTAATATAAAAGGAACATTTCGTATAAAAATTGAACGTATTTCATTCAGTGTGGGCAAAGTTATGACACATCTTACGAATAATATCACCGGTTTTAAAAAAATAGTTAGCGAATCAGGTTTTTATCATGTAGTTTGAAAAATTCTTCTGGATTTTTTTGCTCAAAACAAACAAATCTTGGGTGCAACATTTTAATTGCATTGCAATTTTGAAATTGGTCCTGAAAAAAATAAAAATCGATTTTTTTCGTCAAATTTCACCTTAATAAACTGCAACTTACATGTAGTCAGATTTTTCATTATAATGGCATCGTTTATTCGAAGAAAGATTATATTTCAGACTAAAAAAACTATAACGACTTTTACTAAAAACTTTTACAACCCTTTCAGATTTATTATTATTATGCACCAGTAATAAAAAATACTAAAATAATAATTAAGCTTTTTCTTATTTAATTTAACCATTCATTTGAAGTAACGATTTTTCTTATAATCATAATATATTTTTTAATCTAACATTACATGTTTAGTTCCACATATTAGAAAAAAATTTACTTTATGACAGATATATTGATTTCATTGAGAATTAAAAGATAGTTTTCTAAGATTTATTTTATGAATGACAGCATATACTACTTTCCTTCTCTTTTTTTATCTTTTTTATCATATTTTAATCAAATGTCACACAGTTTTTGGCATGAATGCCGAGGAGCCGCACAATCTCTATCGGAAGAAATTTCGTCAGCGTTTCGTACATCCTCCCCGAGAAAATGAGTATCAAGTAAGAATCGCCAAAAAAAAGTTGGAACCGCACATAAATTTTCGTTGAAAGGATATTTCTTGCCCTCGGCTCTCCCCTTATCTTTCGCCCCCTCTCCCGCGCCAGTCGCCCCTCTCCGCTTCCCTCCCGTTCGCCTCGCTATTTATCTATTTTTCCGCTTTTCCATCTGTCCTGGCGCATCAGCTTTTTTCGAGCGCGCGCGCGCCCGACTTTTTCCGCCGCCTCGCCCGTGTTTTACGAAAGCGCTCGCGAAATCTCCCGGGGATTGTCTTCGGGATTTTCCAGAGGAGCGCCGCGAATTTACCGGATGATTTGATCGATAATGATCCGAGAATTATCCGGGTCAGTGTTAACGTGGAATTCAATTATTCCCATGTTTCGTTTAATTTCAAGGAAAAGTGAAAACTAACGAATTGAAAGTAGATACGTGTGACGCAAATCGCATTTGGATTATACCTATTTATATAAAATGAAATGTTTGAATTTATTGAATGTTATAAATCAAACTAAGCATCACCCACATTAAAATGATAATAAATCAAAATTTCGGTAAAAATTACAAAAACATGTCACAGACATTTTCGGAAGACCTCATTTCCCCGTCTTAAAAAGAAATAAATTGAAATGGGTCGCTCTTGCTGAATCCCGCTTAACTAACAATTTGCAGCGGCGCGGCACAAAAGAAAAGCGCCGGGCATAAATCTCGCGCGGAAAACCTGCGCCGCTCACTCGAGACCTGCATACGTACGTCGATCAGCCGCAACCTAATGAAATCCGTGTCCCTCTCTTTTTCGTCTGACGCTGCCGTATTTCAACCCCCTCCCCCGCTCCCTTACGCGACGCGGCAATGCATTACCGCGATTCGCACGTCAATTTCCCGGCCGTAATTCAGTTTTTGATTTATTCGACCAAGAAGCCCCTCCGGCTCCCGACGCCACCGAGATAGGGAGCTGACTTTTTTTCGGGACAGGGGGGGGGACTATCGCTACAGTCGAATCGTGCCCAGACTGCGCTTTTCAAATGGCTCTTGCTGTTTACTGGGAATTAAGCTCGACTATATCAGCGGCAGAAAAATAGAAAATAAATGGTTTTTATAAATAATAATAACAGCAAATATGTTGTACGGTATAAGATGGTTATATAGTTGAATGATATATGGATGGTTAATTTTACTTTTCAAATATTTTATTTATTTTAGTATACAGTCGAAAGAATTAACACTGTATCTAGTTTTTCTGAAATTTATTCAACTATTAAAAAAATCTTGAATTTAAAAATACAACTTTAAGTGCATGAAAAAATAGCAAGCGAAGCAATATTAACTCTTGTAAACGTCTACGCGATCCCCGCGGCTACGACGGCTGTCAATAAGGGCGAATGAATACCGAATATTCAAATATCGCTTGTCAAAGTGTCTACCGGTTTTCATTTACAGCTGCGCTTATTTGTCACCACACGAGAATTATTATTACTGGCGGCGATAAATGGAGCAGGAAATACAATCTGAACTAAAGATTTCCAGGTAATCACGTAAAAAGATGTGAACATTTTAATAAAAAAAGCTACAGTTTTTAGACCATCTACTTTTGTCGAATAATACTTGAAGTAAAAGCAGCAAAGTGATGAGTTAAAATCGTCCTTACAGTTTCAAGGGAATAATAACAAGAATGTAGTTTGATTGCTCGAGAAGTTTCGGAACTTCGTTGAAGTACACTACGTTATCTTCGGTGCCATTCAGGACTGTGATTTCACATCCGGGGAAAATTATTAAGGGAGGAGGACTCGTTCCTCTCGCGAATTATAATAATTCATCACTTTCCATTTATGCGTGTATTTAAAACTTTTCACATAATTTAATTGCTTCGGAAGAAAAAATAATTAGAATAAAAATATATATTTCAAGCGTTTAATACTTAAAAACGTGTTAATAATATTGTAACCCTGAGATAAAATTTTAAATCAATCTTAACATAAAAACGTTTATTTTTACTAAATGTACTTTGTATTACGAAGGAATTAGATATGCTGCTAGATCATAATGTTGCTTTACGTTTATACAATCAAGCGTGAATTTAATCGTTTACCTATAAAAATATTAACTACCCTGAATTGATTTTCAATAAACAAGGTGCTGCTTTATTTTTACAAGCTTTATATTAACAATTTAATAGTTTACAACTACTTAAAAAAAGTAATTAAACTTTCCAATATAAAGCACAAAAATTACTGCGCCGTTGCTTTCCTATCCTATAATCCTCGAGCTATAAAATGCGGTAACAATTTGGAAAAGTAATCGAATTAAAGTTTCCAGTACATATAAATACTTCGGTAATGCAGGAGCCGGCGTAAAATTAGCTTCTTCGGGTTATCCTCGACAATCCGGCGTAACTCGCCTCGAAATGACGACGTCGTTCGAAGCGCGAGCGCGGATGCGAAGCCAATTGCAATCGAATCCCGAAGACGAATGACACTCGCGCCGTCTGGTCCGGGCAATTCGATTCGCCACCTTGGCACAGCCACCCCTCCCCCCCTCTCCCATCGGCTCTTAACGCTTATTCCATTATAGAGGAGAGCGAGATCCGCGCGAGTGAATCGGCACGCGGTGGTTTATGAAGTTACATAGTTGGCTCGAGAGCGAACTAATCAAATATATACCCCGCCATTCGCTTAATATCCACATACTTAGGGCCGAGTTCGGGCTTGACTTTTGCACCGGGGCTCACCGGGCTCGTTCGAATTCTGGGCATATTTGGTCGACGGTCGCGATGCCTCGCCGGCGCTGTAATGGTCGTGTCGATTCGTTAATTTCTAAGGTAAACTTCGTTACTGTTCGATTTCGCGGATACGCGTCTTTGATCGTAAACTCTCGCGGTTGGTTCTGGACCCAGATGCATATCCATCTATATAGCAAGATTGTAATTTTTTTTCCTTTTCAATCGGTTTACTTTAAAATCGACATCGATTCATTTATTTGTTTCTGTTTTCGCGTACTACTGGATCAAATAAATAATAGACATGACTAGCGTACTTTAAGTAAGTCTCACTTTGAAGAATCTTTATATTCTCCGTTCCTTTACCTAAACCCCTCACACATCACATAGTTATCTAGGGGTATACCAGTGCATTGGGGAAAATATACAGCCAAACTCAACGAAATAGCAGTGTTTCGAGACTGATCAAATTAGATGGTTATGTCACACTTCGGAAACTTGGGTACTCAATTAGTCAATCTCACATTTCCCGTTGAGGAAAATCCCCTTATTGAGTGTAAAATGACGCCCGTAAGTGATCACAGTTTTCGGCTCGACTCCGCAATCCTACCGCTGAATCGTTTTTTAATATTTTTAAGAGCAATTTAACAATGATTTAACAGCTATTTAACAGTGATTTAACAGTGATTTAAATCGTTAAATCATTAAATCAATTATAACTATTTGAGAATTTGCGAGCTT
>UXGC01000901.1:0-46134 GCA_900480045.1 Eurytoma adleriae
GCTAAAAGTATTGTATATACAGATATACTAGCAATGTTAACAATGTTAACAAATCAAGCTATATCTACTAAATAAAGACTTATGAGAACAAACCCACCCTGTAAAGTTGCGAAGAGATTGGTGTTCCGGAGGTGAGACACTCTCCTGGTAAAGTTGTCAAAAATGTTAATAGCATGAGATTTCAATATTCTCGGATATATTGACAAAACTCGGTTTTATCCTTTGTAACCACCGAGAATCTCGGTATTTACGTAATGCAAGCGATGGATACCGAGTTATTCAACTTTGGAGTCCTCAGACCTCCAATTTGGTATTGCCAGTAAAAAGCAAAAAAAAAAGACAATCGAAAATCACGGATCTCTTTCGAATACCGGGATGGAGGCTTGAGCACTCCAAAGCAGAGTTTTCGCGATACCAAGTCGGAACTCTTATTCATCCGAGTATTTTGTAGTTCCCTTTGCACCAAATTAACAGTGGATAGGTCCGTTTTGTAAATATTATTTATCCGAGATTATTGGAATTCTTACTTCTCCAAAAGGAGGTTAACAAATATCGAAAATGTCATCTACAATCACGGATTTTTTTGGTGTTCAACAAATTCAAAAGATGATATTCTCTACATTCGAAATTTCTTTCTGCGTGGACTTTATCAGTCAGTAAAAATCAGATTGTTTTGATTATCAACGGTAATCTTATAATTTGCTATTGACGCATTCTATGAATCATTGACATAATTATCTTAAGAAACTCTAGTGGTACTCATTGATAATGAGATTGCAATCAAGATTTTAGTATTTTAATCTTCCATCTTGTAATTAATTATAATTTCCAGACTGACAAACATATATATGCAGACTAATTTTTTAAATTAGTGCAAAAATGGTAGGGAAAGATGGGGTTAATTCGTACACGCAATGCAATTAATTATCGAGTGTGCTACCCAGTGATCTAAATTTGAACTGCAACCCCCTAATCATCAGTTGTCATATCAACAATGCCCTATATTTACCCTAGCCCCTTTCTCCCCTTCATTACGCAACTAGTGCACAAAATAGGAGATTCTTACACAAATTGGAGTTTTCTCAACTTAACAATCGTATAAGTTTAAGTTAAGATCGATTACTATTTGTTAGTATGACCAATGCAGAGTCTGACTTTTCAACAGCAGAATTGCACACGAGAAAGTTGTAATTAGCTCACAGAGTGTGAAAAATCTTTTGGCTCTAGGATATAAATTCTGTCCTCTTGCATATCAATCATAAAATCTGTTTTACATACATCTGATTATCTTAAAGACGATCGCTATTTGCGACTACTTTCCTAAATCTAAATGAAATATGCTTTCCACAAGCAGAAACATTTATTTCATTGCAATTAACCCGCTTAGGTTAACCAGGTTACTGGCAACTAGTGTAAGATTTTGTCTTAGAGCTCGTGAACTTTTCCTACATAGATTTATCTTTTAAATGCTAGTAGAGGTAATCAAGGACTAAAGATTCATTAACGAACTTTAATAGTAAAAATAAAACGCGTAAACAAATTAAGAAATATTTGAATCTGCAACAGTTACAAATCAACTAGAAAAAATATAAATGAAAAAATAGAGAACAAAAAGTAGTCGTTTGCTAATACCTCCAACCGCAATCAAGCTTTCGAAAAACCCGCTATTTTTTTCAAACCAAAAGAAAAACGAAAAACTACTATAATCACAACCGGCGAAATAAGTACAACGCAAGAAGCTCTAATCAACTGTCTCTCACCTCCAAACAAAAAAGAAGCAACAATCGTCAGTCTCTGACCTTTTAAGGTAAAAGAAATGAAAGCTCCGCGCCGGTGTGTTATCCGCTAGGTGAGTCATTCGCCTGGCGCACGGCCACCCGGGCTACAGCCGCAACCGTATAATAGCCGCTCGATCGACGGTGGAACGATCGTCGCGCGCGCTCACCTTGACACGCTCGCGTGCGCGCGCGCGATCTATGCTGGCGAGAATTTTTTTTTTTTTTTTTTTTTTCTAGGGGTGCGATCGAATCGCTCCCGTGGAATTTTCTGGGACTCGTCCTGCATTCGCGCAATTACGCGGAGAATTTACTTTACTCTTTATCGTCCCGCTGGTGCTGGGAGCTGCGCGCGCAAATATTTTTTTAATTAATGTTTTAATTTAAGTTCACGCCTGTCCACTTCGCACTTCTATAATCAAAATTGTGGAAATAAAAAAAAATAAAAAATTATATAAAATATTAATTTTTTTTTTTTTTTTTTTTTGTATATGATATTTCGAAACTTTAGTTTTTTTTTTATAATTGTGCGATTGAAAGATTAATAAATCACTTATTCAAATTAGTGGAATATTTATAGCGTAGTGAGCACAACAATTTATCTTATTAAGAATTCCAGCAAAGAAATAATTTGAACTTTTTATACATAGTTTCTTGCCGTTTAAAAAAAAAACTAATTTTAACAAATATTTATTTTTTATTTCTACATGAATTTTTTATGTTATTTTAAATTCGTCTTTGAAAATTAGTAACTAACGAATTTATTAAAAATTTAATTAAATAAAATATTCGATTTGAAAGTATCGATACTGAATGGAATTTCATTTGCTTCCTTCGAGACGTTCGAACAATACGCAATTAATAAAAACGTGTAGTTTTTATAACTTGCTTCTTACAATGTATGAAGATGCAACAATATTAATGCATACGAATGGCAAAATTTATTTTCCGTGCGAATTTAAACTAGCATTATTTAAACATATTTTCTAATAATTATTTAAAAAATACATAAAAAGTTGCTTTTAGATATTATTACCTAACTCTACTGCAAATTCTCAAACTGTCCATTAATTGTTATTAATTGGCCTTAAATTAGTCATAAATTGATCATAAATTGATCATTAGGTAATTAGTCATTATTTATGAAAAAAATTACATAAAAATATTTTCTTCGATGAGAAAACTATTTTTGCAAAATACGTCGAAAAATGATTATTTAACAAAATTCTTTTGTAAAAAGTGACCATTTTTTAAACCAACTTATTGCCCAGTTTATAACTAAAAACAAGCTGTTTCAATGAACGATAAATCGTCTAAAAATGCTTTAAAAATGGTAACAAACATTCAATAAAATATTTCACATCAGAAATTCTTTCAAATAGCTTGAGCATTTAGTGTCCGTTACGTTAGTCCACGCAGATAAATTTGCAATTGACTTACCAATCGATGGGCTCGATTGACATTGAAATTACGGGCTCGGAGGAATCTGAGAAGGTAGTCGTCGTCCATTCTATGTGGCATGCATTCTCCTCGCTCTGCAATAAAAGAATCAATTTCAACGGTTAAGCTTTTGTACAAGATTACGACATTTCGAGATTCCTCAAGAAGAAATTGTTCCGATCAATTGGCTTTGGTGAAGGTCGAGAATTTTAAGGCGAAATTTACTTTTCACTTTAATCTAGTCGACAATATTTTTAGTTTATCGAACGATTACTTATATTAAAATGTTGATAATAAAACATTTAAATTTTTAAACTGCTGAATGTATGGGTAAATATGTATTTTTATCTAAATTGTCATTTTATTGTTGAAATATTCGAAAAATAATAACGAAAATTTGAAAATAATGTTATCTATTCATTTATTTATTTTGGAATTTTTAATTTTTTTTTTCAACATTTGAGCTAAAAGTAAATAGAAATGTAGTATTGACTTCTTCGCTATAACAAAGTTTGATCGCAATCCAATTGAACCGAGAAGGGTGCAATCAGTTTAATTAAACAATTGCAATTGCGTTTACGTTGTTTCACAGCAAACAGGCAATATTTATCCGTAGAAATGCGTTACTAACGATCTATACCTCCAAATGAAAAAAAACTATTTTTATACTGTCTAGAAAACTGTATTAAATAAACATTATAAATGACTTAATTTAGAAAACAATTACGACTAAAAAAAAGAAATATGGTATTTGTATTTTAAAAAATGAGCTTTTTATTCAAGGTTTATTATTTTTTAATTAAAAATAAATTACTGTAATTTGTAGATAAAAAAATAATCAATTTCTAAAACAAGTAAATTATAAAACGTACACCTTTTTCATTATCGTTATCAAATAATATATCAACTAATAATAGCCAATTATTTAATTGTAAATTTTATATCAACTATTTTACTTTGTAATAAAAAAAAATAAATATTTCAAGAACTTCGACTTTCTCGGTGATATTCCTTCACCTTTAAAGTTTCTAATTTTTAATTTAAAGTCCGTACCGTGTACATTAATAGAGTTTTAATAAATATTTTTTAATAAAAGAGCCGCGTAGACTATAAAATTCTTTGAACATATTAAGCAAGAAAAATGCATTCTGTTTTTGCGGTAAATATTGGCTAAGTCTTCTTTTACTATGAATAATATTTTCCACTCGAACGGAAATGATTGTTACATAATTATTATCGTCGGTCATTCATAATATCGTGAATTTAACGCCGTTGCCGTATTGACGGGTTTGAGAGTTTAATGAAGCAATAAATAATAGTTTCATGACTTCGCAATCGTTATTTTCACTCTTCTCGAAAGAAATTGAATGCTTCCGACAATACGATCGCTTAAAAAGTTTTATGGATCAATTTGTTTTTGCTCTACTTGCATCAACGTGTTTTCTTCCTTTTTGTCAAAAGATACATATTTATTCTTTAATACATTGAAATAAAAACTCATCTTTCTTCAGATTTTATTTAAATTCTTCAAGATATTTTACAATCGAAATTATTTTGTTACATTTAAAAAAAATGAAAATAATAAACTACTTATGTTTATTTAGGGTATTTAAAACAAACTAAATTGACTCCAATTAATTATTTATTTTCATTGTAGTATTCTTATTAGCTGGGAATAAGAAAACTCGCGATTCACTCATAAATTGCCATGGTTAATTCTGCGAATGAGCACTGGCTGTAATTATCTTACAATTAATCCGGAATGAGTCATGACAGCGTCCGCTAGTGTCGTATATTTTTGAAACCGTCAATTTTTACAATTAGGCTTTACGCTTCAAATTTAATTATAAAGAGTAAATATTATATTTAATATATTAATTAATCATACGTACTTAATTCTATTTTTTTATTTTTTTCTATTTTTATTTTATTTTTTTTTATTTTTATTTTTTTTATTTTATTTATTTATTTTTTTTTTGTTTATTTATTTTTTTTATCTTTTTTTTTACGATAACCTACACTATTGAAGAAAAAAATTTTGTTATAAAATGACTAGAAATTTAAATACTACTAGTGTCTGACAAAGAACTAATTTATTAAATTAAATCGTACAGAATAAATAAAAAGTAGTGAGTACTTCTGAGAATGAATCAATTTAATTTAAAATTAAATTTTTCTTATATGCTCTGCATTACCAAATATTGTTATGGGTTCACATTAATCAAAAATACACTACTGATCACTTGAATAGATCAGAACAAATAATCAGGAATAGATTAGCTTCACTTGCAAACTCGCCATTTGCTAATTAGGTAATTAAAATGAATTACTTTTTCAAATTGAAAATTAAGGATGTAGGCTACTCGAAAAACGATAAAAAATCGGATTTTTGGGGCCAATTTCCTTAAAAATGAACTACAATAATTCATACCACAAATTTTTGAATTAAATACACTAGAAATGATATCTTCAATCTTAAGTATCCAGGTGAAATACTTCATTCAGAGGACTATTTTGAAAACAAGCCACTTTTACAGATTGAAGTGGAGTTTCTCTCGTTCTAATGGATCTTGAAAGCTCTATTTATACTAATATTCTCAGTTCTTTTACTAATTTCTTCACAAAATATTTTTCACGGGTTCTATCACAAAAAGTAAAAAAAAACTCGAATAGTCTTCTTCCTCAAATCAACAATATTTTGAGAAATAACCTTGGAAAACTACATAAACAAGTACATAAAAAAAGAACTAAAAAATCTACAGATCGACAAACTCACCGTAAATCATCTCCCTGAGCTCGTGTATGGTCTGGCACTTGACCTCATCGGTTTCGCCGAGCTCGCGCCTGGCGTACTCCATGACCTCGTCGGGGATGTAGTCGAGGTCGAGGGTGAGCTCCTCGTCGTCGGGCTGGCCCGTCTGGGCGGTCAGCTCCTTGGGCTCCGGCATCGCCTCGCCTTCGGTGCCCGGTGCGTCCTCGCAGCAGCCGCTGTCCACGCGCTCACGCGCCCCGCCGGTTACGGACTCCTTATCCGCGCTGCCCTTGACGATCAGACGCTCCTCGCCCAGGCCTGGCGCATCCTTACCCTCCAGAGGCTTCTCCTGCTGTAACAGAGAAAAGGCCAGGGTTAGGGGACTTATTGTGAGTTGATCAGAGGGGAGGATGTACTTGGTTGGGTACCGATTTTGGTGATCGGTAAGGGGCTGTTCTCCAGCGAGTTGAAAATTTTCATGCAGATGGACTGGGCTTCAATCGAAATTTATCGGGATGAACTAATGTTCATGTGGATCCAGCTGGATTCCACATGGATTCCATGGGCATCCAAATGGATTTCATGAGTATCCAGATGAATTTCATCTGCTTTCAGATCTTTTCCATGTGGATCAAGATGATTTCCATGTGCATACGAATGGATTCCATGTACATTCATTAGAATCCACATAGATCCATCTGGAATCCATATGCATCTGGATGGTTTCCATATGGAGTTACATATAATCCATGTGAATCTATCTGGATTCCATATGTATCAGGATGGTTTCCATATGGATTCACATATAATCCATGCGAATCTATCTGAATTGGAATTGTATCCAGCTGGTTTTCATCCGGATTCATATAGAATCTATATAGATCCACCCAGAATCCATCTGGATCCATATAGAATTAAAAGTGAATTCATGCAGAATCCATGTGAATCGAATTACAAAATTAAAAATTTTTAATTATAAAAAAACTTATTTTTATTCAAAAACTAATTTAAAATATAAAGAAAACAAAATGGACTTACTATCCTTAATTACAATCTATATTTCATTGATTTTTTTAATGATTCTTTAAATGAGTGGAAAATTTTTCAGGTAAGATAAATGCCCACTACCAAAATTTGAATGATATAAATTATACTCGTTCATCAATGCCATCAAATTTTCATTAGCTTCAACATTTCTTCTATTTCTTCTATTTTCTACGGGCAGAAAATAATGGATAAACAAAATAAAATGCACTATTCGTTACCCCGACTCCTAAGAAATCTAAAGTATGCGACATACAATTGCAGCGATGAAGCTGTTGACCTTGATACTAATACCATTATCGCTTCGTTCCGACGGTCAGTTAGTAACGCACTAACTGACCGTCAGAACGAAGCGATAATGGAGAAGATATTCGAGAAAACAGATTGAATTCCATTCGGTCGACGGTACATTTGTTTGCGCAACATACCGCAATTATTTAACCCTGTCAAACTCAGTCCAATGAGAATTAAATTCCTCATCCCGCGTGTGATTCGTCAAACTTCAGTCGCAGTTACCCGCTAACTACCGACGATGCATTTCGCTTCATCGGAGTACAAGCGGACACTCTGTTGGGAGCCTCGATGAAGTATATACCGGAATTTTCGCGTAACGCCGACGAGCGAAGGAAACGCGATATTCGAGAAAAAAACGTCCGCCAAATCACGTTCCTGTCGCCTTTTTTTCCGCGTGGTCAATGCAACAGGCGCGTAAAAAATGTTTCGAAGAAAAAAAAATTAGAAAGTCATTGCTTATCAATTTCGTGCCTGGATACTTTTTATCGTTAGCGAAGTTGCAGGTGTAAAATTGAAAAAGAATGCAGAATTGAAAATTTATACAGGGCACAGTTAACGAAGAAATAACCGAAGAAAGATTTTTTTGGACTTTAAAATAATTTACGCAGATTTGAAAATCCACGAGGAGTTCGAAAAGCAAACTCCCGTCGAGAATTGGAAAAAAAGAAGAAGTAAAAGAACATTGACCTAATTGCGCGCGAGTGAAAAAGTCGAGGAAACATATTTATCCGCGTTTACATAATAACAAATTGTGAGATAAAGCGAAGGAAATCGCTCAGAATTACACGTTCGACGTCGATGGACGCGACTTACATTTTTAAATAATACGCATTAGTACGGTGGTGTTAGATCGTAATAATTATGTTATATTTCGTAAGAATTTAAAGATTTATTCATACGGATACTTCGTGTTTAAGAGATGACAAAAATTTTAATTTTTTTTTAATTGAGCTTAGATGCAGTTATTGAAGATATTCTTCAAGGACGAACGTTTCAATAGCACATCGCACGGGAGGCTTCAGCGTTTATTGCACACACTTCGTAACTCTTAACGATTAAACATTAACATATTTAAAAACTTTTAAATAAAGTTTACATTTCAAGTATCATAAAACGTAATGATTAATTATTCTGCAATTTCACATAACTCGGTATTTGCGCAAAAATTTAATTTTTCATTTGAATTTTCAGATATGAATAATTAGGTTGCAGGTATTCTTTTTTTGTACACTTTATATACAACAGGTAATTTACTACTCATTGTATTTATATCTCAAACTTAAAAAAAAACTACACACCGTTTTTTTTCAAGTGAAGTATTTGAAAGGTTAGTTAATGAAAACAACTCTATTTTTCTTCATTTTAAAACTATTAAGTAAAGCAAATTGATTTTCAAATTCAAAGGAAGATAATTAAATTATACGATACAATACGTCCACAACTGTATACCCAGTAACTGATCTCGACGAATCCGCGAAAAAAGTCCATTCCCCAGCTGGATCATGCTTTAGAGGATATTGCGTTATGACACTCGCGCTCGCCGCCAATTTCTTCACTTTCGCGCAACTACTATATTCGTTGCAAAATTACCGTACACTTCGGTTTCGAACCGCACCATATTCCCCCCCGACCCAAAAATCACTACCCACACAGGTGCGCGCTTCCCGCCGACAACCAACAACAGCACCAGCACCACCGAAAAAAAACGCGCACTTCAGGAGAACAGCGAGAGGTTAAAACGCCATCCCTGGCGAAACAAAGGAAAGTCAGCCCAGTGAAAAAAGCCGGCCGCTGCCACGCCGAGCGGAACGATCGGGCACCTCTAGTGTAATAAGGCACCGAGCGGAGTAAAGTGCAGTAAAATCGGCGCGAAACTTCGCGAGGAAGAGAAGAAGATATATCTTCATCCGCACGGAGTCAAAATTAAAATAGAAGAAAGAACGAGAGAAAAATCGAGCGCCACGCGATATTATATATAAGTTTAATATACATATATATCGTACATATATATGTATAATTCGGCAGGAGATTCGGGCTTACATCGACTTCTCTAATGAAGAAAAGCACATTTCAATAGAGTAAAATAAACGCTTCCAAAACCTGATAAACCTAGGGTATCATACGAACGATACTTCAGGTTTATCAGGTTTCGGAAAAGTTTACTCTTCTCTAGTGCTTTAAAAATGTCAAATTAAAGTAGGTCTTTTTGAAATATGCTTACGGCGATATGGAAGAGTCAAAGCAACGCGACGAGAGAAAGAGAAGAAATAAAAAGGGGAGGAAAACCTCATACACGCTCCGGCGGCCGTTCTGGTTCATCCTCCCTCCGTCGGGGAGCGGAGCTGCAGGGGTGCAATCCTGTGGTCGCGAGCTGCGGGGCTCGGGCGAGTGCAGCGAGCAGCCGGGAGTCGGTGATGCAACTGAGCGCTACGAAATATCGCGCGCCTTAGGAGCGCCGCGATCGGCCTCTTACTCGGAGGCCGCCGGTCTAACTCGCGGGAACGACGGAGAGAGAGAGACGGAGAGATAGAAAAAGAGAGAGAACGCGAGGCCGCTTCGACGCTGCACAGTCGAGGCTGGGCCTCTTAGTCAGCGGATGTTATGCGGCGCCGACACCGAGGGTCCGCTGTTCGATCGTTGCGCTCGATACCGATTTTTATTTTACTTTTTTTAATTTTTTTATTTTATGTTGCAGGAGCCGGGGGACGGATGCGCGATTTGGGAGATACTAGGTGTACTTTATTGGGAGGATGTTGGAAGATTGGTGATAGAAGGAGTCAAGTGCTCGTAAGGTTGTAATCGGTTAAGTTATGCAGTAGTTAGTTAGTCGATCCAACGGACCAGGTTCACGGTTTGAGCTTTCCACCGAGATGCACCATTCTTGGAAATGTAGAGGATGCATAAAGAGGGACACCAAGTACGGTGAAATTGAGAGGCTCTTTTATGAACCTCAATTTTTTAATAAAATTACGGTGGAGTTTAAACGGTGAAGACATGTAATAAGACATTCATTAATTTAGCAAATGAAATGAATAGTTTTCAAAATGTAAAGGATCACAGCTGTTGAAGTTAAATATTTGAATAATATGTATTTTCTCGTGTACCAAAATGATAAAATTATTTTAACTTAAATTTAACATGAAGATATATAATCAGTTAGCCTTCTAAATACTTTATGACGTTGTTTGAATTTCTAAAATTAGGAAGATTAGATTACTGTTTACAAACATTCACCGAAACAACAATAAATTGAACCATGCAAACGATAAATTCTAACACATTAAATCCCGGAGATCGTTCAGATTCTTAATTGAAATTTCTACTGTACGAAATATCTGATCATGAGCTTCAACCAAAAACTAGTAGTTCCTAAAAGTGGTTACTAAATAAACCTATTTCATCAATGTCTTCACTGCGAAAATTTGTTACAAAGTTCTGCAATCTAATAAATTTATTAGCATACCTTCCAAACTGTGATCGGTGATGGCAGGTTTTTATTTTATTTTTAGAATTTTTAGCTAACATGATTATTAATGCCGACATACATACTTCACAGATTATAGAATTTACAACTGGGTCAAATTCGATTCTTTTAGAACTTACTCCATGAATGGCAACGTAGTTCGAAAAGATTTATTAAAAAAAAGAAAAGCAGAAGAAAAGTTTTTATACATGCGATTTTTTAGGCAATGATGCATTTTTCAAGGCACGTTTCAAAAGAATAAACTCGGTTGAGTGTATTGTACATATCTTTTGGTCCACAATAACATAAAGAGATAAAATTAATTTTATTCAACGAAAAAATGTACAACAGACAATCCCGGAAATCTAAAAAATGTATGATTCATTGGATTATTGACAGTACACGTGTGACTGATGAATAAAGAGCAAAAAATGTAAGTATTTTAATGCTTCGTATCTCTGTCCTGAAAAAATGCATTTAACAATAATCAGCTCTTAAAATAATGGTCCACATACAAATGAAACTCACTGTTAAAAAAAAAGTAAATATTCTTGTGAGTCTTAAAAGCCAGATAAATGCGTGATGATTAAGAGAAGAAATATGTCAATCAAATATTTGCATAAGTTTCAAGGAGAAAATTATTTCTTATTTCCTAAAAAGTAAAAAAATGTGAAATTTTGATAAAAAAAGATAATTTATCAGGGCTCTTAAAGAAATCAGAAAGAAAGCTTCACGTCACCTTTTTAACAATTTCGTTAAAAAAAAAGCTTGCATTAAATTCAAAATTTCTTCTGCTTCTGGGAACTTTGATAATCTTTTTTAAATTATTTTACGACAACCCGAGTTTAATTTAGTGGCAGTTTTGAAGGTCAATGACTTCGAATTCGCGAATCCTCTCGCCGTAGTCGCAGGATTTTAAAGTCCGGAGGGATCCTCTTAATTTACTTTTATGGAGGTGGCCCGATGTTTTTTCGCCAAATTTTTTATGTCGTCCTGGACAAAAAAAATTTGTGCCAACGCATACCACTGCGATTTATCTTAACGATGTGCGTAACTAACGATGCTTTAGCGGACGCTTGACAGTTTCAAAACACGATTAATCCTATCTTCATTATACTATTTTCGGAGAGATCACGTGACGGTATTATTCCGTCATAAATATGCTAAGAGAAGTAACGTAATCTTCGAACATTTTTTACGTATCTGCACATGGCGATAAATAAAAGTTATATATTTATTGGGTCGACCGAC
Source organism: Eurytoma adleriae (assembly GCA_900480045.1). Lineage (NCBI taxonomy): Eukaryota > Metazoa > Arthropoda > Insecta > Hymenoptera > Eurytomidae > Eurytoma > Eurytoma adleriae. The sequence goes on from UXGC01000901.1 coordinate 12,020, forward strand.
GGTTTTCATGCATTGAAAATTAATTTTTTTTCTCTCTGTAATAGATATATGTATATTCGTAGATGACTTATCAAGCATGAAAAATCTGCAAGTTTAATTACAAATTTAAATGTGTCACGCCAATCGCGTAGTTTAGACAAGAAAAAACGCCCGTCTAGTTCGTTGCGTCAACGCGTTGGCCCGATCAGGTCATCGGAGTGGCCAGAAACGGAAAAAAAGGTAGTAAAATCACCTTAACGGAGAATGGACTGCGGCTAAAAGGGAACGTCGAAGGCGACGGCTTTTTCTTTCTCATCTTCGATTCAACGCGCGAATTGTCATTCGACTGCGCATCGCGCGCCGATTTTTTGTTTTTATTCTCTATACCTTCTTTTTACCGCGCTTGTCTTCACTTTATTGCCGTAATTTCGACGACGCCTTGACTGAATTTTTTCTCCCGGCATTTTTAAACCTGGCAAAAAGGTTAATAAGGGGCCATAGAATAAAAAACCATGAGGTAGCAGTATGGAAATGAGATCGAAGCCCATCAAGGCTATCTTTGTTTGAAAACAGCTTTTTTCTTTTTTTCTCTCGGAGACGTACACTCAACTTATACATATATAACACGCGCTCATGCACACACACACACACACACACTCTCTCTCTCTCTCTCTCACTGATCTCATACACACAAACTCAATCATTCACCACACACATTCACTCATTCACTTATCATACACAAATACTCACTCGTTGACTCACGTCACTCACGACACACACACACACACACACACACACACACTCATACACACTCACACACACACACACTCACTCATTCACTCACGACAAAAACAACAATGACAATGCAACACTGTACTCACTTGTTCACTCACTCAAACGCACACACACACACACACACTACAAAATATAAAGCCCACGCACTGTTCCTGACAGCCGCTCCTCTTCCTGTGAATGAATACGCTTTTCTTTCTTTATTTTTTCTGTCCCTTGCGAAATATTACAATGCACGCACGCGATTGCGAGCCTTAATGGATGTTATTATATCGAAAGGCGAGATGAGGCGGTTGCACAATGAAGTCGGTAGCAGAAATCGTCCACATATATACGTATAATGTGACCGCGCGTAATTAAACGCGGCGCGCGCAGGTTGTAATGCGGTGGGATCGCAATTGCGACGGGAGGCTCGGGAAAAGAATATAGAAATTTTTCTCAGATAATTATCCGCCACGTGCGTAGGTATTTGCCGGAATTTCGCTGTTTGGCAATCAATTTTTCCGCGCATTTTTTTTTTTTTTTTTTTTTTTTTTTTCTTAGAGACGACGATGAGTTTATGTGCAGTCTGCACGACAACAATTGCGCGGAGATAATTGGGTGAATTATGTAAGAGGTTCGAATTTTAGTTGAATGAAAACTTTGAATTTTTGCGATGGAAGGTAAGAACCTGTTTTTGTTTAATTTGCCCTTGTCGAAATGACTTGCAGGATACCCTCCAGGACATCCTGCAGGTATTTCGCATTTTTTCCTGCAAGAACGATTTCCTGCAGGGTTTTCCTACAGGATATTCCTGCAGGACTATCCTACAAGATATTCCTTCAGGACTATCCTACAAGATATTCCTTCAGGACTATCCTACAGAAAATCGTTCCTGCAGGAAAAAACGCGAAATACCTGCAGGATGGCATCATTTACATTTATTGTGTTAAACATTAAATAATATGCTTACGTGAGTTGAGTTTCGTTATTCATAGTGTTGGTTTTTTCTACAAATGCATCAAATTTTTTGTCTCTTTATATTTTTAAGTAGGAAGTTCACGTATATAAATTACGTTTTTTATAGTGTGATCTGATCTTATCGGTGTAAGATATGCCTGGACGTCATCTTTGTAAGGTCAAGAAAACCTTAAATTATTTTTGTAAAAGATAATTTCTATCTCATATGTGACATTTGTAACATACATATGTAGATTAACTTACAGCATATTTGAAATATGGGCAGAATAAAAATGAAAAAGTATGTCATAAAATGTATAGTGTCTTAAAATTTAGTAAATGACATAATATTCACAAATGTATAATAAGAATAATATAATATGCAAGCCGCCCTTTGTTATGTCAACGTCCGGATAACGAGGTTGTTATCGCGATAGGCCCAAAAACGCGACGGCCGGTGCATCCGGTGCACATCTGCTTGCGAAACGTGGTCAGGGTCAGTCGGGTGGCCGGTCGTAGACGCCTGTACATGCAAGCCTTTTCACTGGACCTGGCTCTAGAATAAACTACTACAAACTACTATAAATTACTGATGAACTACTTTATTACTGAATTGCTGACGAGGTAGTAGGTCGCCCACCACTTTTTCTGTCTATCCTACTTCTAGTAGTTCCATCCAGAAGAGAAGTAAATTAAAAAAAAGTGAATTATATGTTTAAGTACTCCTGTAGGAAATAAATCTTCCGAATAAAACCAGTATATAAGAAATACAATACTATAACGCCATGAACCACCTGCCAATAGCACAATCTTTTACGGATTCCTTCCAAAATTTTCGATGCCCGGAGACACAAGGAGAAAAAACCTTCATTCCATTTGCTTATAATTGTTACCTGTCTAGTTAAGTAATTAGTCACGTACAGTAATGAAAACGTTACCAGTTAAGTAATTTTAACTAAACTACGTTAGGTGTTCCCTTAACCCTTGCGAAAAGAAACTACAGGCGTAACTACTGGTATAACTACTAGCAAAACTTCTGGCAAAACTACTGGTTACCAATAGTTTTGCCAATATTTTTTTTAAACTACAGGCATAATTACTGGAAGCAATTTTTTTCTTGCAGTAGTTACAACAGTAATTCCAAAAAAACTATTGGCAAAACTTTTGGTAACCAGTAGTTTATTTTCCTAAGGGAAGGAAATATCCTATAGGATTTCCTATGGACTTCCTATAGGAAGCCTGTAAGAAATCCTATAGAAAACCTATGAATCCTATAGGAATTCTATAAATCCTATAGGAATCTTATAAATCCTATAGGAAACCTATAAATCCTATAGGAATCCTATAAATCTTATAGGAAACCTATAAATCCTATAGGAATCCTATAAATCCTATAGGGAACCTATAAATCCTATAGGGATCCTATAGGAATTCCTATAAGTTTTTCGCGCTAAAAATCCTACAGAATTTCTTTTTTTCTATAAAAAATTCTATAGGAAAATCAATAGGAGATCCTACATGATTTTAGCGCGAAAAACTTATAGGAATTCCTGTAAGATTCTTATAGCATTTCCTATTCTTTTCGTAAAGGTCATGAGAGCTTAGATTGACTTCGTCAGTTAAATGAAGTATTTAGGAGTTGGAATAGGTTACGAGTCAGTTCCGTCACTGAACTTATCGAAAGATTTCTATAAATATACAAAACTCGTCAAGCAATCGCTTGCAGTATATTTTTAAAATTTATCAGTTACTGAACGTAGTTCCGTAAGTTTAACGGTTCTTTTTTTTGGCCTTGCAATTTTCTTAAACGCAGACCAGAAAAAGAGAGCGAACTCTCAAAGATTGCCAGGCGCGTGCACCCTCTTGGCTCTTTAATGCGTCGAGCATGCTCAAGTAACAACTGGTATTGCTTTCCGCGTACCGCGTATCACTTTTTCTCGCTAACGGAACTGCGTTTTCAGGGCCAAGGACCGTGTTTCGTTAGCTTCATCGATTATCGAATTTGCATCACTCGCACGCCCCCTAGGCATACCATTAGTGAGGTTTACTTTTCTAGTCTATTATACTACAGTAATGCTGTTTTTTATATATGTTATACTAACCCCTATAGGGTGGTTTCTAAATAGGAAAGACTTGTTCTGTGTAATAAGTTTCTGCAATCACTTTTCAGGTCTAGATTTAAAAATAATACATGAATGATCGAGAAACTTCAATTGACTTTTTAGTATTTAGTTCTTGGAACCACAGTTAATGTTTTAACTTTAGGGTTATGATGACAAATCTTTAAACATTTAAACAGTCGAATTTGAAAGCCTGATCAGTTACAATTTATAATTTTCTCGTTCATTGTATTATTATTAATTCTGGACCTAAAGAAGTCGATCAAAACTGTCCCAACTTTATCGATAGAATTTCATTGACTCAAAAAGATTCATTCAAGACATTCGTTTCCTCTACCTCAAAATCAACAATAGTGAGAGTATTTAACCTCTAAAAAATAGATGACTTTTAGGTAGTTGTTAGACTCAGTGATTTCATTTACTCCAATACTACCAATTAATTTCTACACTAACTATTGGAATTAATCAGGTCATCAGTAGTATGTGCAGCAGTAATTTTGTAAACAGTTTATCCAGTTGGAGGGGTGAACCTCAACCTACCGTTGACTTTCCGAACGTCGACGTAACGAAGGCTAACATTTTCCGCTGATGTCGAAAGACTTTTCGGGTGTGAGTAAACTTCTCCTCCTTCTGCACTAATTACAAATCGGGCGGTTGTCCAGGGATGCTCGTTGAGTCACACAGGATGTTGCGAACTACCTCACGGATGATGATGTTTTTATAAGTTAAAGTGGATTTTTTGTTGTCGAGAAGATGTTTTTTGTGTTGATTGCAGTGAAAAATTGAGACTGTCACGCGAATTTTTTATCGAGATATATTGCTCTCTTCAGAATTAAAATACTAAAAATTAATGGTCATTAATTTGAGGAAAAATTCGTAAAACACCTTGATACTGCAGTGCAGTAGATTGAAAAGCAATTTTACGCATGCGAACCTTTGTCGATTCAAGTACCTTCATTGCTAAACCAGTTTTCACGCCGCAGGATTCCAAAAATAAATGCTTCTGTGCATTAGTGTTGGTTACTGCATTTTTATTAGATTATTAACTTTGAAAAGTAGCCGGAAAAATCGGAGAGGAATTTATTAAGAAACACGTGTACTTATTTCAAAATGTTCCTTCAAAAATAATTTTTTAATGCATTTCTTATTTGGAATCATGTAGCAACAGAAGTTGTTAAGTATATTTTTCAGTGAAAAGTTTAATAATTAATTTTATGATGGAATATCGTAAAAAGCTTAAAATTTACTTTTAAAGAGAAGTAATTAAAAGATAAAAAATTCATTTTTGTGTTAAAAAAAGTGTTTTCTTTTGAAAACTTTAGTAAACTATGATTTTGTGAACTTTTAGCATTTGACGTTCAAATTTTAGCTTCCTTTAGATTTTGGCATCATTTAACGATACCCGAAATTTCAAACTTGAAACTCTCTTCTATTGAAAAAAATAAACATAGGAAAATTTACTATAAATGTTTGGAGGTGGGGAACAGACTTAAGACTCGAATTTGAATCCTGGAATCACAATCATGATAATTTTTATATAAAAAAAATTGTAATTTCCCAAGAATTATGTTAAAGTTTTTCAAACTTCATCTTTGTCCCTCACCTTTCAGAATTTACACTAAATTTTCATAAGTTACTTTTTTCCACATAAATTCTACTCAGTTGTCCCATCAATTAGAAAGACATCGCGCTAAACTCGCAGAATAAATCGACAAAGCTTCACTAGATCATCTTCCCTGCATCAAATTAACATAAATAACACCGAAACACCACAAATAAAAATCTCAATTTCAACACTCCAACCACAACAATCTAAACTCTTCCGCGAAGTCAACAAAAAATCCACATCGCACCTCCGACCCAAAAATAGAAAATAAAGAAGAAACCAGCAAAGCTACTCGATGACGCGATTCCCACAAAAGAAAGAAGCCTTCAACGCGCGCGCTTCCCTGTGATCATCAGACGCGAAAAAAGGCCGGGCGCCGCTCGCATTCCGTCCGCGGCGACAACGACGAGTATACTGGGGGACTCGGGCCCCGCTCTCGCTTTCGTTGGAGCTCGCGCGCGCTCGCATCGGAGACCAGCCGGAGCTACGGAGCGCGCCTCTTTGTTCCCTCGCATTTTCCGGCGGAAAAAACCGCGACGGAGGAGAGGCCCGTCCGGCGCGCGGCGAACCGGTTCGAGGCACCCGCTGGCCTTGGGGCGCCGGCGAACTTGGACGGAAAGGCGAGAGGATCCCCGAGACATTTGTTTTGAATTCCTGCTGGGGTGACGGCCCCGGGACGAGGAAAGAGGCGGATCGGCGTGGGGAGAGAAGGTATCGGGAATGACTGGGGATCTCGCCTCGCCGAGGCTCGTTAAGATGGTTTGTTTTTGTTTGGCACGAATATTTTGCATAAGGGAGATGTTTAATGTTGGTTTTTAATGGTTGGATAAGGGAATGAGACGAAATGCCAGGAGATTGAAATAATATTATTGGAATGCTGCATTAAATTCTCGACATGAGTAAAAAGAGTGAAACACTTCAATCGAGTGAAAAATGAGCCAACGTTTTTAGATCAATTGTTTCTAAAAGTGGGGGGATTTTTACTCTGACCATTTTCTTCATTTTCTTCTTCTTTTACTTCTTTTTCTTCTTTAATTCCTTTTTATTTTACTTCTTCTTTTAAAAAAAGAAGTAAAAGAAGTAAAAGAAAAAGAAGAAGTAATTACTTCTTTTACTTCATTTTTTACTTCTTCTTTTACTTCATCTTTTACTTCTTTTTCTTTTCCTTCTTCTTTTACTTCTTCATCTTTTCCTTCTTTTTCTTTTCCTTCTTCTTTTACTTCTTCATCTTTTCCTTCTTCTTTTTCTTTTACTTCTTCTTTTACTTCTTTTTGCTTTTCTTTTGCTTCTACATCTTTTACTTCTTATATTTCTTCTTTTCTGTTACTTCTTCTTTTATTTCTTTTTCTTTTACTTCTTCTTTTTCTTCTTCACTTCTGTGAGTCCTTTTGTGGTTAGTAAATTTTTATTTCTTTAAAGATTTTATGTTCGTAAGTTATTTGCTTATCAGAGAAGATTGCTTTAAAGCAGGTTTTGGATTGATTGCTTTTCGGCAATCATCATTTATTTAAATTACTTGGAAAATTAAGAAAAATGAAACCAGATTCTTTAAACCTTAAATAATCGTGTTTTTTATGGTTTTGCTATTTAACCAGTCGTGAAATGTGATTGCTGCTCAAAGAAGCTACATCCTCTCTTTTGGAATAACAATAATAATCGTAAGAAATTACGATTATCCACGTCCACTATCTTTTAATTACATTTAAAATCAGATTTTATTTAGTTGTACAAAGAGAAAATTTAAACAATTTAATGGTTTGTTTTACGAAAAACTTTTATTAGCAAAAACAAGAATAAGGAGATGGAGTGTATTTTTGTAGTCAAAAAAAGACACGATGAAAGTTTATAGGTAACCCACCCAGAGTTAAAAGCAAGTAAATGTTTGCTAATAAGAAAAAATTAAAAAAGAAACAGCAGATATATTTTTGTCAATACATCAATATTCTGCACACAGATGCACATTGTTTTGATCGAACCGTGTTTATAGAGTTTCATTTAACTATTTTTGGGACTTCGTGTTAATTTAGAGGATACGCATTTTAAAATCTCTTTTACTCTTTAATAAAACTCATTGAAGAATAATTTAATGACAAGAAGTGAAATTAACGATATTTTAAACTTTCGTTACAGAAGAGTGAAAATAAAAGGTGAAAAGTAAAACTTGTTGAGCATAAAAAGGTTATCAACTATGATCTTAAATTAATTGACACTCAAAAGCAGTATAAAAATTGCAATAAAAATGGTAATTTAAGATTTTTCTACGTGCACCTGTTTTAAAATTTAATCACTTTTCAGAGCGTGCTGTTCTGAATTTTTAAAGACCAGGTGCGACATGAAAGTTTTCTTCCCCAAGGTTAATTACGTTACACGTTTTGTTATTCGAAGTATGTCTTCGGCTACACATCGAACGTAAACACCGAACTAACAAGCAGAGTGTCAATCCTCCAGGTCAGTGATTAGTACGAAACTTTAAAAGATTTTTTCCATGATAATGAAACAAACTAGGTATTAGAAAACAGTTTCCAAAGTTTCATCCAAATCCGTGACCTGGAGGATGGTAACTCTCCTGGTAAGGTTCATATACACTTTATTATTGTTAATTAATGTTATTTGTCTTAATTTCCTTTTCAACTTTACATAAACGTAGAGATCAACAAGCGATACACTCACGCTGTGCTTACCATGTTAACTCTATTTGACTATACCGTTAATTAATATATGAGCACACACGCACATTACTTTCGATCGTTATAAAACTCGCACGAACTCATTCCAACAACGTCTTAAATATCCTTATCAAAGATCCAATCTTTGCCACCGATAATGGGAAAAGTAACGATTTTAAAAACATCACTTGCAAACAAAAATAAAAAGAAAACAAACAAAATAATTATAAAAGTCAAAGGGCACGTAATCGCTTTTTTTTTCAATCATCGCCATCGGCTTTTTCCTCTCTGCGCTTTTTTCTTAATCGTTATGGAACGGCGACTTTTTGCTGGCTCCTTTTAACAGCACAAAAAACTTTAAGAACATTTCACCAACTTTCACATTATGCAACAGCCGCGGCCTTTTATACATTTTATTTTCATCGGGAGGACATTGACGTCCGAGAGGAGTGACTAAGCGGGCGGCGTTTAAAGGCTCAATATTGACGGACTCGCTTGATATAATGCTAATTGAATAAGACATTATACGGGGGAGAAAATCCGCGGGGCAAGGAGAGTATGACCTAGTGGCTTACATGCGCGCGCGTATACGTCGAATTGTCACCCACGGTGCGATGATCGCGGTTTACCGGTGCGCTAGAAAAATGCCAACCGCTGGTTGATTTTTCCAGCCCAAAAAATAGTTCAACTTGGTTGAACAATTTCGAAATTTTCTGAACTTTGAGAAAGTATGATACATTTTGTACTTGTAAAAGATGCGGTGCAATTAAGGTAAACATTTTACTTCTGAATTTTACGCCCACTAAATAGGAAAAAACTTCATTTTTGCGCTCTGTTGGGTTCTACCCTTTCGAAAATACTCTGTAGAAAATCCTATAGGAACTAATATCGTATAGCATATCCTGTAGGAATCCTATATGAATTCCTATAAGTTTCTTGTGCTAAAAATCCTGTAGGAAAATGTAGACAAAATCCTATAAGATTTTTGACGTCAAAAATTTAAAGGAATTCCTATAGGATTTATATACTTATTATAGAATTTTCTATAAGAAATATCCTATAAGTACAAATGTCCTATAGAATACCCTACTGGTATCCTAAGTGAATTCCTAAAAGATTTTGGCGCCAAGAATCCTATAGGATTTTCTATAGAATTTTTTTATAATCCTGCAGGAAAACCTAGAGAAAATTCTGTATGATTTTTGGTGTGAAAACATATAGGAATTCCTATAGGATTTCTATAATTCTTATAGGATTTCCTATAGGAAACCCTGTAGAATATTTTCGTAAGGAAAGAAATAATATTTGCACTGTGCATACAATTTTCAGAAAAATTGCATTAAGCAAAATTAAGTATTCAGGAAAATTTACTATAAATATTTTTTTGGTTAGAGAACATACTGAAGACGTAAGAAAAAAATGCTTCAATGCTTGCAAAAATTACGTTTTTTACACTAAATCTTACAATAAGTATAGTAATTTTTTCTGAAGAAGAAGAAGTAAAAGAAGAAGCAAAAGAAAGAGAAGAAGTAAAAGATGAAGTAAAAGAAGAAGTAAAAGAAGAAGTAAAAGAAGAAGTAAAAGATGAAGTAAAAGATGAAGTAAAAGAAGAAGTAAAAGATGAAGTAAAAGAAGTAATTACTTCTTCTTTTTCTTTTACTTCTTCTTTTAAAAGAAGTAAAATATAATTTGTTAATATTCAATGAGAAAATCAAAATTGATATAAATCCTACAAATTTTATTATACACCACAACTTTTAGAATAATTTTTCTATAATTTGAATCTTTTAAATCTAAATTCAAGGATTATTTTTCTAAATAATTTACACTTTCTTCCAGATATATGTAAATGTTATTAGTAAGTTTTCTTATATTTTTTAATTTTTTAATCTTGGCAGTACAGTATTCATTTAGAAGCAAAAGCCTAAATTAAAGATAAATAGAATAAATAATGTCAATTACGATAAGAACATTGCGAAATGTCATAACTTTAATGAGAAAAGTTTCCACCGTGGAAAATTATGAGTTTTATCCAAAACTACATCTACAATTATCTGACCTTGAAAGCAATATGATATTTATTAAAAATAATTTATTCAAATAGAGAGTCGCCATTTACTTTTACCCGCATTAATAAATAGAAATTAAAGAATTATACAAAATTCCGGAGCTGAGCTCATATTGTTACGCTTCTGCAATTTCATAGTTGCTAAATGGACCGTCGCGAAGCAATTTTCGAGCCGCGTTCTACGCAAATTACGAAAACTTAAGAAACGAATTTTCCACTTCCACTGCTTCAATTCGGCTCTTACTCGCTTTTGCAATTTATTAAGCAGACTCTTATTAACATGTACTTGTTTTAATGAGTAGACTAACGTTCTATCTAATTTCGTACGAAATCATTTTTTTAACGATATCTTAAGCCACAAACATTCACTACGCATGGAAAAAAATTCATTTAAATACTAAACCTAAACTGCGACTATGATTAATTAAAAAAGTATTGTGAAATTTTCATACGAAGTTGCTCATATTATTTAAAAAAAGAAATAACTTGTCGTAAGGTTTTAAAAAAATGGTTAAGATTCCCAAAAAATAGCACACGGTTAGCAGTAATAGTTTTTATCGAGCCAAGCCCGCGGAATTCTAATGCGAACATCTTGAAAAAGTGAGTCAAGAGTCTAATGTTATTTGACAAGAAACTCCATATTCAAGAGTACATTTACTTGCACGGAAATTCCTCCTTTTTTCGTAGCGAATCTCAAGCCGGGACAGAAATGCAGACAAGAAACAGGTAAGCCATTGGTAATAAAACGTTTTCGATGTAAGTAACGGGACGTTAAACGACTGCAGAAACATTAATTTAACGGCTTAAATTTTCCTCTACGATCAATTTATACAAATTCGAAGTAAACCATTTCCTTACGAAAATAATTGATAACTACTGTCAATATTTGGAAGAATTCCTAAGTAGTTTACCCTGTAGTTGCTAGTTTATTATTAGTAATTGTAAATTTACTTTTGGAAATGCATAATTTAAATACTTAATTCATCATTAATTCATCAGTAGTTTATCAGTAGTTCATCAGAGGTTTACCAGTGGTTTACCAGTAGTACATCACTAATTCATCAATAATTTATCAGTACTTTATCTGTAGTTCATCAGTTGTTTATGAATCATGATGAATAGTTAATGTTAATTCATAATTATCAATTATTATGAATAGTTAATCAGCAGTTCATCAGTAGAACTACTATTGATGACTTCATCAGTAGTTCATCAGTAGAACTACTATTGATGACTTCATCAATAGTTCATCAATAGAACTACTATTGATGACTTCATCAGTAGTTCATCAGTAAAACTACTTCTGATGACTAAATCAAAAGTTAGTGTAGCCATCAGAAGTTAGTGCTTTAGTTTTGCAAATAATTTTTCCTGTTGTTTTTTTCATATAGCTATTGTCTTTAACGATTATCAACTAACAAAAACTAGTTTGATATGCAAATGGCAAAATAGTTTTAATATTTTTATTGACAGTTATGAAGTGATCAGTTGATGAAGTCATTAACTGATGAAGGTGAAGTTTTAATCAATTAAATCGTTTCTCTTTTTTACATGATCGATGACTAAAATATTTTTCCGTGTATGATGTAAACAAAAACAATGAAGGTATAACTGTGATCTGTGGGTTTTTTTTTAATTAGTGATACCCTATACACCGAAGAAGAGAAATTTTATTTTTTCAAAATAAATGTAGAGTCAAGGATCAAAATTTCCAACTAGTCATTATTACGGTAAAGTATAAAATAAACGTTATTTCTATTTCAATGATGAAAACAGAAAGCTATTCTTAGATCAAACTCTTTCGCATGATTTATCAACAAGCTATTTATGTCAAAAAGTTATTTAATTTCGCAAAAACTAGCTCCATTTACCAACAAAACAACATCGTCCAACGACTCACACTAAACGTCCATCCACACGAACTTAATTCGCATAAATCATCATAGAGCCCAAACTACCGATAAATCAAGCGCATTTTCATTCGCAACCCCAAAGTCCATAAAAAATTCATTTTAAAAGAACCATAAAGCAAGCCAAACCAACCTACCTCCTCCCGACAGCCGCTAAGCGTCTCAAAATCCTGCCGACCGGCCTGCAGCTTACGCGAAACCAGCTCAACTATCACTCGGCCTTAATTACTCCTCTATCCTCTATCTCCCTCTCAAAATTTCACTTGCGCACCGGCGCGAAAATCCGATTGCAAGCCTCTCCTCTGAATCCTCCACCGGTCCCGTATATACATCCACCACCCGGGTTGCGAATCTTCGATCAGCGATTCGGAATCGATGCTGTCGTGGAAGCGCGCGGAGGCACACTGGCCGCCGGCTCGTCGGGGGGGACCCTCGCCGCGCGCGGCTCGGCCAGCGCACACACTTAGGCGGCGAAATATATCGCCGCCTCTTCCGCGTTCGCAATATGCGCGTGCGGCACGGCCGGTTGCGGTGAGAAAGTTGCAAGCGGCGGCGGAGCGCTTGCTGCTGCTCTCCTGCAGCGAGCACCGGGCCCTCTCTCCCTCCCCTCGTACAATCACCTCGCCGGCCCCGCGGCGGACCTCCTAGATCCAAGCGGCTCGGTATATATCCCCCTCTCGCGATCGCGAGCGAGGGGAAAGGAGAGACCGGCATCGGAGGCTAGCGCTGGTTACCGCATCGGCAGGGACGGATTAAGAAACTACGACAACTAGCGACTACGAAAGGAAGTGTGTGTGCATGTGTGTGTGTGTGTGTGTGTGTGTGTGTGTGTGTTTTTGTGCATGCGTTTGAGGGTATATGTGTATGTGTGCGGCTGCGTGCGTGTGTGTGATGGGTGTGTGTTTGTGGTTTATGGTGTGTGTGTGTGCGCGTGCGTGCGTGCGTGTGTGTGTGTGTGTGCGCGCGCGCGCGTGTGGCTTTATCTCTCTTTCCCTTTCGCTGATTCTCGCGTAAGCGGATTAAGCTAGCCGTGAAGTACATTGCAGGTCATTTCGACATGACCATTCATTCCTTGTGTTGCCTTGAATTAGGGCTGACATAATAATTATTTTTTTTTTTTTTTTTGAAGGGTAGAGAGGGGGTAGAGAGTTTGGAGAACATTGCAATGGAAAGAAAAGCGTCCGCAAAATGTTTAGTTTATTTAAATTTTGGTTGTAGTTTGATAAAGCGACTTGTTAGGTTGACTGGGAGATAAGTGAAGGCAATTGAATAACTGGTTTGATCTTAATTGAAGGTTGAATGATTTTTCATCTTATTCAATTTTTATGCGATAATGAAAGGGTATTAAGAGCAAGAATAATGGATGCAACATACTTTAGTTTCTGGATATTGAAAATGGATTTCACTTATAAATTTCTGATCCACACAGAAAGATCTTTATGATCGTTGCAACTAGAACAACATTGTAGTTTATTAGGGTCTAATAAACTTAGGGACCTACTTATGGAAAATTTTGTGTATCATATGAGTATGAAATCAAAATATTTTGGCTTTCTACATGTTTTAATAACGTAAGAAAACCATATTCAAAGTTTCAACAAAATCCATGACCTGAAAGTCTGACACTATCCTAATCAGTACAGCTGTAGTTTTATTTTTGCCTACATAATAATGTTCTTTTGAAAAGAAAACAACATCTTTACCTACAATCATATCTTAACAGTTGCTGATGTAAACAAAGTATATTTCAACGAAAGAGAAACTTGCATTCACTTGTACACAAGTTCATAAGGATTTGTTTCCATTCACCTATTTCCAAGTTCATAGGTAGGATGTACACTTAGTATGCCTTACATTTTGGTTCCTATTATCTGTTCCTAAATTTTTTGCCTTCAAATAGTATCTAATCAGAGTAACTTCACATTTATTCTGATAAGCTGGTTAATGCCTTAAGTTTTTAAACAATAAACATTAAATTTGAAAGTAACTGTTACCCTACTCTGATAACATTTGTACTTTACGTTCGTACACAATTTCTTACATACGATCGCCAGAAAACTTATTATTTCCTCTTACTATCGTTCCACATTAAAGCCATTCATAACATATAAACCAAATTATCTAAATGCGAACCCGAAAATTTATGCACGCCGTAGAAATGAGCCTTTTCTGCTTATCCAATATCTAAGCAGAAATTGGACATCAATATTACGGCAATAAAGACTTTCAACCTATAGGTATTAAATAAAACGATTTTATTCAAGCTCCGCTGCTCGTATAACTAAACTACGATTTCTTTAACAGTGGATGACTGCGTACGCGCACTCAAATAGTTTAGATATAAACGCGAAAAAAGCTACTCGAGCATTGGCCCAACGACTTCCTTTCACTCTCCTGCAGTGATCCGTCGACGGCGTCACCTTTTTTATCTTGCGTTTTAGTTCAATTAAACTGGCAAGTAAATGTTTCCATTAAACTTTTCCACTTCTCTATTTTATCCTTACGGCAGTAGGCTATTTTGCGCGCGCTCGCAGCTCGTAAATTAAACTCTCCTTAAATTACCTCTTCTTTCACCCGAGTTTACAATGCCTCCACGCAAATATTGTGAGGAACGGTTAATTCGGTAAAATTTTCCAGTGTGTAAATTCATCAAGCGGAACCTGTTTAGGAGCGATAAACTAGGAGGTACAGCCCTGGGCCATTATAAAAGGCACCTCGCATGGACGCGTGCACGTGGAAGGAGGAAGAGTGAAATCTCGCGGGGCTGCCAGACGCGTGACTGTGGTCTGTAACATTGTGTTGTCAACGGGAACATCGACGAGAATGAATGATGCATTAGTTTTGCAGTGCGAAAGAAAGTGAATTCTCGCTTTCGAGAGTTACGTAGGCGCTTCTATTATTAAAAATATTGTTTTTTTTTAATAAATATAATATTATTTATTATATTGTAATAATATTTAAAATATTGTATAATTCATATGTTAAATCAATAAATTAAAGATATTATGGTAATCATTGAATGCCTTAGATTTTTGTTCTTTTTTCCTGCATAGTAAGAGTTGTTAACAAAATTATTATTAAATCAAGAGTTAAATAATTAAATAAACAGTTATAATAAGTAACTGGGATCTAAATATTTAATTGGTTTTCGAAATTTTTCAATTGAAACATAACCTAAAAACCTAAAAAATGTTCGAAGGGTGGTAAAACAGAAAACTGCATGCAATCTACTTTACCATCAGTCGGTAAAACCGATGAGATATATCTACCACATATACAGCCGTCAGAACATCTTGATGACAGGCGTATAAGGTAGACCACTAGAGCCTTACTGATGAGTCCACTCCACTGGTCGATGACGAAACATCTTTATCTTTTGTAAAAATTTCCGCATTCGCATAGTCTTCAAATCAGAAGAACATCGAATGCGTGAAAAATAGGTGAAGAAATAGGAAAGTACAAGGTTCAGTGTTAAAGAATTGGAAATGGCTGAATTGAAAAGGTTTACATAGGAGAGGGAGGGAGTAGTAAGGAGTGAGATGAGAATGGGGAGGGGTTGTGATGAAGTTGATGAGGATGTTGGGTAATAACCCTAATAAGGAAGAGAAGGGGTAGGAGTATGATTAGGAGGCGAGAACGACGGATGATGTTGAGAATTGAGAAAGGGGTTCAGAGGTTGAGAAATAGCCATAATTTCTAGAAGGATTATCGCAGTGAATTGAAGGGCTGTTTTATGGGAGGGGTTGAGTGGGTCTGTCAAGTCAATTTTAAAACATCGAGGAGCTAGAAATTGGTTTGAGAGTTTGATGCAGACAGAGAGGTGACAATGCCAGTTATTAACATAGAGAGGGGAAACATAACCAAAAAAAAATCTACTACACAACAGGAACCGTGCGGGTTTTGGCGCAACGGATGCTTCAAAACTACAAATCAGTGGCTTTATTCAACTTTTCCACCGTCACGTATAAACTATTCCTCCGATCACGGTTATCCCAAATCAAAGATTGACCACTTTTCAACTTCTTTTATTTTCTTTTTATTGATCACATCTGAAATAAAAGCCAGAATTGTTATATTTTTTTCTACTATTTCTTAAAATCCTATTTGATCTAGCACACTGACCAGCAGTTTATTCAGTAACTTCCATCCTCTGTCTGTAGTTCATCAACCGTTGATGATTACCAATTAATCCAAACGGTTCGACAAGCGGAACGGAAGTTATCCAATGTTTAACAGTGTTCAAGTTTGTAATACAATTAAAATTCAATATTCCACGGGATTGATAAAGAAAAAGAATCTAATAATTATTAACAGTATTATATTTATAAACAAACTACATACATCACTTCGTATATTTATGAAGCAAACAGTGCACCCAGCAAAACAGCCGCACTTTCCCAGTCGACCAGTGAATTAATTTCGCAGCCAGTTCAATAAAACAGTCGAATCACTCTGACCCAATCCATCCGTCATCCCCAGTAACCAACCTCTCACACGTGTTCGCATCCCAGCGTCTAGGAAGCGACCGGCACATAAATATACAGACGCCGGTGAGGCTCGTTTGCGCAACTGCCAGCCGATTTCCTTCCGCGAGATCCTCGCGAGAGTGAGAGTCGCGCGTCCCCTTGACTTCTCTGCCTCCTTTGTCCCGCGCCGATTCCGCGTTCCGCCGATTTTTTTTCTTCTCCTCTCCCGCGCAAGAAAGTTCACGCGTTATCCAAGCGGCGCACCGCCGGGGTCAACGTAACCTTATGTAACGCATCTCCAGCCGATTAATCTAGCCAGTGGACGAAAGGGACAACGCGCTCCCACGTTGGTGCTTTCATAAATAGCCAGTACTGCTTTGTTTTCCTTACGAAAAGAAACTACAGTCGTATCTGCTGGTATAACTACTGGTGAAACCACTGGTAAAAATGCTGCGAACTGGTAAAAATACTGGTAAAATAACTGGATTTCTAAAAGCTTTTTTTAAACTACTGGCATAACTAGTGAGAACAAACAGAGAAAAGAAAACTCTTCTTTGTTTCTAGTAGTTCCAAAAAACTATTAGGTAGTTTCACCAATAGTTACGCTAGTATTTAAAAAAAAAACTATTAGAAAACCAGTAGTTTCATCAGCAGTTATGCTAGTATTTCAAAAGTACTATATTGAAAAACCAACAGTTTCCCCAGTAGTTACGCCAGAAATTCCAAAAAAAACTAATGGAAAAACAGTAGTTTCGACAGTAGTTACGCCAGTAGCTTCGCTAGCAGTTACGCCAGTAGCTACGCTAGCAGTTACGCCAGTAGTTGCAAAAAACCAATTGGAAAACCAGTAGCTTCACCAATAGTTACGCCAGTATTTCAAAAATACTATTGGAAAACCAGTAGTTATGACAAAAATTCCAAAAAGACTATTGGAAAATCAGTAGTTTCGCCAAAAGTTGTACCAACAGTTACTACTGCAGTTTATTTTTCTAAGAGTTTGCTGCTTAGTCACTTTTCGAAATCTGTGGAGTAACGAATATTGAGTTGCGCAATGTTTTGATTGTTCTTTTTTTTTTGGAAAAAAAGGTTTTTATAGCTATGGTTTAACCATCAGGTCATAGATTACGCAAGAGTGTCTTACAGAAATTAATTTGCACATTTAGTAGTTTCTCTGCTGCGATCGTAAAATGGTTAAATAAAAACGCTTGGTCGACGACGGCTTGCAGTAATCTATCAATTATTCAATAATTTTATTTATGTAACTCGCAGTATTAGTTTGCTGTTTCTAATGTCTTATACCGATTGGGCTGCCGGTGCAAATAAAATGGATTAACGTAATTACGTCAGGGGGATAAATCGAAAGTGTCTTTTTTAGGATAATATTTTCTTTCTTCTGCTGAATCATTTAAAATTAATGTACCAGTGACCGAACTCGTTTAAAAATTAATGGAAAGTTCCAACGATCAATGGGTGGCTGCAGAAAATTCCGTCCTGGAGAAACTCATCCACTTCTTGTTTCATTTCTTTATTTTTGCTGCTACGCAATTCCTGATTAACATAACATTTTGGCGCGCAGAAATACTTAATTCGCGCGGATGACTTATTTTAAGCAGTAAAGATCCGTATTTAACAAGTTCAGTATTCTTCATTCTCGATATGAAAGTCTACCTCAAGCGTTATTCTGTGTGCATTTTGTACAGTTATTAGGCATTATATAACGTACTTGTCTCGCGCTAACGCGATCCTTTAATGTGTTATAAAATAAACTGGGATGTAATAATGCACACGCTAGTTAAGTTATTTTTAAAAAGTGTATTTTTTGATAATTATATAGATAGAAATTTTGATGGAACGCCGTTTTCCTATTATGGATGGAGTGCTGTAACCTTACATTACAAAACCAAACGATTAACAACCTATTGAACATCGAATATGTTGTGAGGTGATTATAAAGTTATCTTTTTTAATAAAAGTTTATATGTTCTAAAATAATTATATTACTTTTTTAATAAAAGCTTATATTTTCTAAAATAATTACATTACTTCTGATGAAGATTTATTTTTCTTCTCTTCTCTTCTCTTTTCATGTTGTTTCAAAGTATAATAAAAATTGACCTTTTACATTTTGGATCATTTCTCGTATATTTAAAAAAGAATATCTATGATATATTTATAGTATAATCTGATTTCAAATCAATTCTATTCTCAGCATTATACATGATAATGTAAATGAAAATTAATAGCTTCGTGAAGAAAATAATCTTCTGTAAACAGAAATTAACCTTGTATTACATATATGAAAAAACAAAATAATTGTTGATTAATTATGATTTGTTTTGATACCCTACTTAAAATATAACATTTATTCATTTTGCTTCTTATGAGAAAAACATTTAATCACGGTAATAGAAACATTAGTTATTTTCTTGATTTGCTTTTACATACTTCAAAAACAGAATGAAATTAAATGTGTTTATTGACTTAAATACATGATATGTAAATTTTGATTAAATATAAAAAAAATCTATTTAACAGCATAATAAAAAAAAATTACATAATAAACTATCATAATTTATATATAGCATTTTCATATTTCTTCTTTACGTTGCGGTAAGTAAAATAGCTTCTACACGTTTAAAATTTTAACTACGTAAATCGACGTCTATTTCCATTTCCTTTGGTAACTAAATACAATTAATAACTAGTATGAATAACGCGTTGTAGCACTTGCTTTCTTTTTACTCATTTTTCGCTCGAGCATTTTTGAACCGCGCGCAGCTGGCAATTTGTGTAATAATTTTGCCGTATCCTTTAAACGCGTTTCATTCAGGCGGCTGCCTGAACTCTTATGTCACACACGTAACTAAAAGGCTATATTTCTATCCCGCTGCTTTTAATGCGAACCCAGGTGAACTACTTGCCTTTTTTTTTAAGAAATTTCTAATTTTTAGCAATTTTTTTTAATAACATCGTTTATAACGCTATAAGACGAAAATTATAAAACATTTTTGTACGATCTTAATTTACCGGTTAATGACGTGGACATAAAAAGATTTATGAAACACTTGGAACAATGGAAATAGGCTGCATTTCGGCGAAAATATTTGTTACGAAACAAAATGAACAGTGCAATCCTCATTTAGCAACCGAGAAATATAAGTTTCAGATATAACAATTGAACCTGCAATTACGAGCACATTAAGTATTTTATTCGAAACGCAGTCACATTAAACAAGAGTGTTGCATTACTTTCAAAAGAATGGAAATGACCTACAATAATTTGATCTTACCAGCAAATGGAATTCTGCTGTATTTATTTTGATTATTAAACTCATAACTAAATAAATAAATCGATGTATTTATGGTAAATAAATTGATAAATCCTTGGATAATTGAGTAAATTACTATATAATTAAATTAAAATTCGACTGTGAAAAAATTAATTAGATTATAACGTTTTTAATTGCGGTTCCAAATTTTTCATTGTGTTTCCTATGTTTTAATTAGGTTATGAACATCATTTAACTCTCTTTTATCATCAGCCGGTAATATAGAAAACTAGGTAAAGTATGACTCTGTTTCATCGACTAATGGTAAAGCAGAGTTAATAATTATTGGGTTAGTGTTTTCGCTTCTGTCCGTCTTGCGACGATCCAAGAATTTCACCTCTAACGTCGCAATACGAATGCCACCATCTGTCCCTATTAATAATTACCTCGGGTTTCCAAAAAGAACCGAGGTCCTATTCCATTATTCCATGCACACAGTATTCAGGCGAATATAGCCTGCTGCACTCTAATTTGTTCAAAGTAAACGTACCGGCTCACCTCGATTGATTGATAACCCTTCTTTTTTAAAAAAGAAAGGGTATATCGACACCCAGTAGTTAAAATTAAAACTTCTTTTTTGTTAACTTCATATGAAAACAATAACCCAACAGAATAGCCCTTTTAAATTATTTAAAAAGAAATATTCGCGTCCGTTGTAAATAAAGTTCCATCAGCGGACCAGAAAATTGCCCACGCAGCACCGCATAGTATACGGGACGTTAAATTTTATTTTACGCTTCCCAGCGCCAGTTCGGAGTCGCGTATCGATGCACCGGAGCGCGAATGGTTGCCGTTGTGCCGGCGCTGAATCGAGGACGACGACCGTAGAGTCCGCGAGCTTTTTTTTTTAACGAAGAAGCGCCGCGAAGGCGAAGATGCGACGATAAAAATTCTAATGAGAGCAGAGCGAGACTCGTAAAAAAGTGTCCCGAGTTTTTCCAAGTCGAGGAGTCACGAAGGAGGATCCTTCTAATCGTAAATAAAAGCAGAGGTCGAGTGTGATATACGATGCGTAGGACCGTGGCCTGAATGGCGACGGTGAGTAGTTCGCACTTTGACCTTTAAGCGCTCGGTCGATATATAATTGGTAAACAGCTTTCTGAATAAATGATTCGTAATCACTGAAGACTGTTGCATTGTATCTACTTATTGTTAAATATAAGTTGATATAGTCGAACTTTTTTATAGGAGCTATTATTTGATGAAATTCTTAATTCATAATTCCAGGATTGTAATTGTAATGAGGTGTCCACACTCAATTTTTAATAAGAATAAAAAGATATTAAAATGTAAGAAAATTTCGAGTACGAAAATTTTTATCTAGCTTTCTCTTTGTAGAAGCAAAATGTAATCAATAGAATCGATTTTTTTTATTTTTTATTTAAATTGTACATGTGCTTTATTTTATGTCTGGATGAAACAGATTAGTCTAATA
Source organism: Eurytoma adleriae (assembly GCA_900480045.1). Taxonomy (NCBI): domain Eukaryota; kingdom Metazoa; phylum Arthropoda; class Insecta; order Hymenoptera; family Eurytomidae; genus Eurytoma; species Eurytoma adleriae. Next base: position 33,330 of record UXGC01000901.1, read on the forward strand.
GTCATCTCACGTAAACCAATTTGATTTAGATCCTCTGTTAAATACAAATCTTGTTTAGAAGTTCAAAAGCAAAGCACGAATTCTCTCAAGGAAAATAAACTGGGTAAACAGGTGTCCATAAAGAACACTAAAACAGCGTCGTTGCTGTGCATTTAAGCAAATTTATTTGAAAAAATATTATCTTAAACGTGCAAACGCTCAATCGAATAATTATTTCTTGTTATTGAAAAATTTATTTGTATAAATGTTAAAATGAGAAGTAAAATAAATATGCTATATAAAATAAATAATCGACTTATTCGCGCATCATCGACCTCGCACTTTCCGTACAAATTGCAAGCTTTTACTGTTATTCTATTTATTTTATTTTAAAGTTTAATACCATTAATGTCATTTACATGAATATTTACTCGTTATTTTGTCATTATCAGAAATTAGCTGCTGTTCTTCTCATTTAATTTTGAGAATTCTATTCTATTTAATATTTATTAGTGATACCATATTATCGGCGGCTGAACAAAAGAAGCTGCTAACTCCGAAATGAATCGAAGAAGGTGCTAATAAAGAAATGGGTTGGAAAAGATACTAATTTGAAAATCGATTATAGAAGCTAACAACTCTGCTAACACTCTCATTTCTGTAGGAGTGTATATGCTCCTGAAAGATCGTTTTTATATAGTATTGAAAGAAGATACAACCTAACCCATGGTCAAAAAGAAGAAGAAGACGAAGAAGAAGAAGAAGAAGAAGAAGAAGAAGAAGAAGAAGAAAGAAGATATATTATCGTGTACTCATATTTTAATTGTACATAACTTTTAAAGCAATAGAGAATTTTTAACGCACAGCCTCTCAAATTGTCGGCCTTCTTCTCTGCTTTTATTTGCTTTTTTGGTGGAATTTGTAGGTTCTATAGAAGCTGAACTATCATCAAATAATGAAATATGAAGTTTTAGAGAAAGTTATCTTTAGGGATCACCAACTGTGCTGACAATTTTAAACGTTGGAGCCTAATATTTTGGTTTTCTTCATATTTTCTTCTAATTTTACTTCACATTAACTATACTCCAAATTTCAACGAAATCCATGACACGCGAGCGTTACACTCGAATCGATTACACGAAATAAGTGACATTCTCCTTGTAAGTTTCGAATCATGAAATCATTTCTATTCATGAAATTTTCATCACTATAACATATTTTCCACTGATTTTCTTCCTCCTTTTCCAACCAAGTTCTCCTCTCACTTACCGTCGCATGTTTATACTCAAATGTAAGGAAACAAGCGACACCGCTCGACGAGCCGCAAAGTTTCCACTCACCTTTACCTCCGCCGGTAGTATGCGTGAAGTCTGGGCGCAGGCCGCAGTCTCCATCGATTCGCGGTCATCAATCTCGCGCGGGCAGTTCCTCGAATAAAAAAAAATTCGTAGGAAATGTTCGCACGTCAGGCAGTCCTCGCGTCATCTGCCCTCCACTAAGCTCGCTCTGACGTGCGAATGGAGGACTTTTTGAGGTTTCTGATGACAATTTCATCGATTTACCGTTCGAAAAAACTGGCGAGGATATGTTTGGCTGAATTTTTAAAGATGCATTTTAATTTCGATTTAGTGACCTTTACTTAATAAATCGCTTTTTTAAAAGTCATTTTTCTTTCACGGGTTGACTTTGGGAGGATTTCAGACAAAAGTTGTAGATCAGTGACTTTAAATTTGACCTTGGCTAATTTTCGAAATCATTTTCAAGGAAACTTGTTGTTCATCTCGAATCGAATTAAAATCAATAATAAAGTTCTGTATCCATGTTAGGATACATAACTTTATTATTAAGATATATTATTAATTAATCCATTCAAACTTCATTAAACCTTCATTTTACTAATTAATATTACTAAACTACCATATTTTTAATATAAAAACTTTCAAGAAAAAATATTAAATAAATATTGAAACTTCCTTGTGAAACATCAAATCTAATTACACGATTCCGCACGTGCGAATAATAACTGAAGCTCCGAAACGCGGACTCTTCGCAGAATGATCTTCAAATAACCTTCAAATAAAAGGTATTGTTAAAGCTAAAATTACACCGGACAAACAACTTTTGTCTTGAAAATTTTTTGATTGATTGTTTTACATGACGCAATAATCAGGTGCGTAATTAAAATAGAACACCTTATATATCTTCATTCTTCATGAAGATATATTATTAATTAATCCATTCAAACTTCATTTTACTAATTAATGTCACTAAACTACCCTATTTTTAATATAAAAACTTTGAAGAAAATATATTTAAAAAATTGAGACTTTCTTGTGAAACTTCAAATCTAATTACGCGATTCCGCACGTGCGAATAATAACTGAAGCTTCGAAACGACGCGGACTCTTCATCTTTGAGCGCGTGAGCTCATTTTAATTAATGTCGCCCTGGTGTCTGGAGGAATCGTCAGCACCGGGCAAATTTCTCCGAGCCCGCAAACGGCAGATTAAAAAAGTTTTTCACCCTTCTCGAGTGTACCTATAGCTACCAACGAGGGAGAGGATGAAAAAGCTGGATCCATTTCTCCTTCCGAGAATTTATGTTGGATTACTTCGCGGCTACTTTGACTCGCATTACGCCGCATCACAATGAGGCCACCTAAGCTGCTCCCGGAATGACGATGAGGCTTGCGTTATTTATGTGTGTTGTCGACTAATGCTTGTTGTTGGTACTACGAATTTGTTTGTAATGATGTTTCTTTTTAGCGTCGTTTCGTTAAATGTCAGTTACGATTACTGAGTTGACGCGGGGATGTGCAGGAGCAGTTTATAAAAAAAAGTAACATCGATTTTAGCTAAATATTTTCGAAGACTTCTAATCATAACTCTATTTTTTTGTGAAAATTGAGATTAACAATGTGTCCGCAAAAGGCATAACAACATTTTTTATTTCTTCCTGCAAAGTGACTTTTTAAATTAAAAATTTCAAATATCTGAAAAACGTAAAATTGGATTGGACATTTTGTCGGAAAACCACACAAAATTTAAAAAAAATGATTTATTGAGACAGTGATCTTGGGCTCAAATGACCACACTAAATTATTCATATAAGTCGAAATTTATTTGTCAGATAGGTTTAAGTGCAAGTTATTTTTTACCAGTTAGTCGTGTGGTCCTAAGATTACCATAATACAATATACATTCTTTTTTCATAAAAATGACAGTAATTTTTAAACTTAATTCTCTTTACACGCAGGACACGCGTGAAAAAATTTTCTGTATTGAATATATTCTAGAATAAATTGCAAATCTAACCCTTAGTCCATAATATCTTCTAGTAGATTCTTACAAAAATATCATCAGGATGTATTCCAACAAATTACGTAGGAATTTTTTCAAAGCATTTATTTTTTTAAAAATTCTGAAAAAATCGAACAATTTGTAATATAATCATCATAATAAAAAAATTTGCATAATTAAATCGTCTTCATCAATGAAATGAAGAAATACACTCCATATGATAATCGCATGAATGCAAATTAAAACAAGAAATGTCATAATATTTCAAATAACAACGTTCAATCAATTTTTATCCTTTCTTTATCAATTCACACATTAAATTAGTTTTAAATTCATTTACAATATATGCATTCTATTAAATTTTTTTTCCAACTTCCTATTTTATTATGAAATTATAATTCCTATATGCAAAGATTAATAACCTTAATAATAATAAGTAATAATAATAAGAGACCCGTAATAACTTTATAAAATAAATAAATAAAATAATAAAATTGAACATATTTAAATTTCATTCTGTAGATCTTCATACACAATGCATGAAATTTGTGCCGCGTGATTGCAGAAGACAGCGAATAATATTGACAAGGAACTGGCGAAGCAAAAAGCAATAATTTTTTATCGAAAGCGCGTAACTTATCTTTTTCGCCATTTTTCGCTCAAAGCAGCTGGCACATCATTTCTAAAGCATCGGTTACGCAATACTATCACCAGGCCGATTTGAGACAGACAAGAAGGATGGCATAGGCTTCGATCCGTGGATCAAAAAAACTCGTTGTCCGTGGCCGGGTGCTGCGCTACGGTACGACGGGATTTCGCGTTCTTGTGAACTCAAGAACGACCGCATACCTTCGCCAATTTTCAGTGTTCATTCTATTCTTTAAACCTCTTCTCTCCCTTTCTTTCTCGAAAAAGTTAGTTCGATGCTATTAACTATGGTTCAACGTTTTTTTTTAACTTCTTCTTCGTAAATACTGCCAAACTCTTCGGAAGATTGTCAACTTCCTTGTAAAAATTGCTAGACACTTAGTAAAAATTGCCACGTATGTAGTAATAATTCCCAGAAAGGCAAAGCATCCCAACATTACGGTGAAAGTTTGGGTAATTTTTACTCTCTCATTTTTTCCGTGTAAAGAACATCCATTTGTTTATTAGTTTCTTCGTTCATCCAAAGTACAATTGTTTATATATAGAAGTCTGTGATAATGCTATATGTAATCAATTAGGTAATAATACATAAAATTGAAGTTTTACCTATTAAATAAGTGATTATTCTAACCAGGTAAATGGTAAGACTTTAGCACTGAGATTTGAATAAAACTTTAAGTACAGTCTTCTGAAGCTAAAATGCTAATGAAGAAAACCAAAATATTCTAACGCTCATAATTGCCGTCGCAGGAGTTAGTCTCTGACGTTATTTTTCTCTAAAACTTCGCATACTAAAGCAGAAAAAAAAAGATTAAAAATATAAGTTAAAATATCTCTGTTAACTCAAAAATTACAGTTATGAGTATCGACAATAGCATCAAAATGTGTCTTAGCTTCTTTGAAGCTTCTCAAATTATCGGTCTTTTTGTTTTCTTTATTATCTTCTATTTGTTTACTCTCTAGGTTTTATCGAAATAGAGTTTACCGTCAAATAAAGATACGAGAAGTTTTAAAAGGAATTCACGTCAGCTGGGACCACCTGCGTCTACAATTATGAACATTAGACACTAATATTTGCTTTCTTCACATTTCAGCACAAAAAGTTGTGCTTAAAATTTCATTCAAATTCCTCGCTCTCTGAATGTAAGTCTATAAATACTTTTCGCCTAAGTAAAAAAATTTGAAAAAAATAATCAACAATAAAACTTGAAAAAGGTGAAATCGTACGATCTGACGTCGCATCTAACCGCGCAAAAAAAGCTATTTGTATTCTCAAATCCATCGGGCAAAAATGTTTTAACACCTCAGCGCAGCGATTATTCAAAGCAAAGTAAACAAAACAATTTTTTAAAATCGTCAATCCACGCGTTTCCTTTTCACCGAATCCTCCGTCCTGCCACACCTGCAGAAGTGCCTCACGTGCTCAAAATTGAACAAAAAAACAAACACAAATATGGCTATAGATTTAACAAACAAAAAATCACGCGATTCCGAGTGAAAGCAGTGGAAATAAACCTCGCAGCTTTGAAAGGCGCGTATCAGTCGGTCGTACACTCAATTTCCCAGGGCTGGCAGATGCGAAACTTCTGCCTCGCATCCGAGCGCGCGCGGGGACAAAGGGACGGGTATAAAAGTTGATGGCGCGTGCGAAGCGAGCCGCGGATATACCAACGCGCAATTAGCCTCTCGGCTGGGCGCACGCCCGAGTCTGCGCTCGTTATTTCTTTTTTTAATTAACCCGCTCGCTTGAACTTTAGATTAGGATGCAAAAAAAATTTGATTTTCAACAGAATAACGTAATTTACCCTCTCTTTCTTTCTCATTTCTTCTTGAAGAAATGAAGAAATGAAGAAATGAAGAAATAGAAAAGGCAATCTATTCATGATTTGGTTGATTTTGACGTGGACTTGTGATTCATATCCCATGCCTGTTATTAATAAGTGATTATATTACTCTGTGGATTACCGTAGAGGAGATAAAAAAAATGATGTTAGCGGTTGGAGTATTGAAAGGTTGAGATAAAATGACTCTGTCCCTATCATTGTAATGGAATGATGTTTATGTGACCTAAAATGGGAGATCAAGTGACCAACATAGTGGTAGTTATCTTCATCAAATTAATCATATTAAGGAATAGTGTCAAGTGGGAGGAATATTAAATTATGGTGCTGCAAATTGGGAGCATAATTGAATATGCAGGTGCAAAATCTAGCCAGAGGAATTATGTTGCAGGGAAGTAAGTTCTTCTAGCTGTTTGGCCATGTTATTGATTTATAGCAACAGTAAAATGCAATGACAAAAAATAAACTCAATTGGATCATAACTTACATTTTTCATAATCATGCCAAATGGAATCTGCAATTCATTTAGCAATTTGATTAACATTTTGCATTTAAATGTCTTATTATAAGACTCTAATCTCTAAATCTCGAATCTGATATTTAATTTTGCGGCGCTGATGATTTAAATCTGTTTTAGGAACCAGTGCGAAAGTGTTTATAATTTACCTCATGTAACCTTCGTGAATAACGTCAGAGGTAAACAATCCGTGCGCACTACTTATATCGAAAACTACGAATGTCAAACGAATGCTTCCAGAGATTTATGAATGCCAGCCAAGTGTTTTTCTTCTGCTGCTTAAAAATGCACTGTTTTATCAGATGTTATCGACATAAGTCAGTGACGTTATTCTTACGACCGATTTCAAATGATATCGGTATTATTGGCATCACTGAGCAAACTATACAAAAATATTTTGCAGTTCATCAGTGTCAACTCTGCTTTGATTTATATAAATATGCCAAAAAAGTAAAGCAGCGTGTTTGCTCAAGTGATCAAATTCAAGCTTCAAAATCTAAGCAGCGAAAAAAAGTATATAAACTCCCGCTGAGATAATTGAAAGTACTTAGGGAATCCGTCATCAGCGAACAACATGGCTTCCAAAGTGATTCTGATCACTCTGTGTCTATTCGCTGCTGCTCAGTGCGCTGTGGTAAATATAACTTTCTATTTTTCTGTAAACTTAATATTTTAAATGCACTTTTTAATACTTAATACTGCATTGCATGTGTTTCTAACGATATAATTTTAATTCTGATTAATTCTGTTTTCATCTAAGTTGACTAACATTAATCTTTTCACCTCTTTACTTCACTTATTTTTATTCAAGTTTTCAATTACAATTACCAAGTTAGTGAATCTACTCCGAAAATTTGTTGTTTTCTTTGTTAGAAAGAATTCCAATTCAGAATCCGCTGAAACGGTTATAACTTAGGAAAACGATTACAAATTGTCTAGTTTTCTCATACCAATAAAATGATTTCTTCACTTGTATAGTCACTTCTCGAACGAACCATTAATTTAAAACATCGGAAAAATCCATTCATCGATGAGAGAAAACCGGAAAATTTCCAGCACGAGTAGTGAAAGAGTATTACTTCACTCTTTTTCAGAAAAAATGAAATTCTCAAGTTGAGAACTTTTCATGTTTTATTAAAGCGCACTTTTTATTTCGATAATTGCAACTGAATATAGCTAACGCTGTTTTCAAGTGGATTCTGGTTTATTGCCACTTCCACTTTCTAAAAATGATTTGATCATTCAATTGCAGCTGAGAGATTATCAGCCCGACATTCGCTATGTGAAGGTCGAAGTTGACGGCAAACAGTACAATTTGAACCTGAAACAGAGCCTACGACCAGTCGTAGAGGACAACGTACCTGTTTACGTTGTGAAGTCGGACGAAGAAAAAGGACAGACCATCACTGAAGTCGAATACGTAAGTTTCGGATAACCAGTACCAAATTAAAGGAATGTTTTAAATAAAAATTGTTTAATTTTAGGAAAACCGTCGCATCAACGGCCTCTTTTACAATGATGAAGAGCAATTGGCGAGTTTGTTGGCCCAGTACGATGAAGAGAAAAGGGAAGCTTACTACGTAAGTAAATTACTCTTTTATTTTAATGTTGATGAATTCAGTATCTGAAGTGAAAAAAAGGTTATCATAACGGCGCTTCCTACGAAGACTAGCACATTTCATTTTCCACCGCGAAGACTAGCACATCTCGCAACTTTGCCGCGAAAACTAACACATCTCGTAACTTTGTCGCAAAGACTAGCACGTCTAACGACTTTGTCGCGAAGACTAGCAAACTCAACGAGGAGCTTTGGTTCTTTTTAAATCCTATTAGTCTTTTTTTATATATTTTTATTTTATTACGAGAGAAGTGTTTTATTTCTTAAATTAAAGAAGAAGTAACTTCAATATTTAAAAAAAAACAAATTTAAACAAATCCTTCTTTTGCTTTTCCTCTTTAAAAAAATGTTTAGGATGGTGTAATCGCTCCTGGTTCAGTTGTCCACATTGTCAAATCTGCCCCTGAGGAATGGTGGAAAGAACCTGAAGTAAAATCCTCTGAAGATAAAGAAGAAGAGAAGGAAACCGAACAGACTGACAAGCAGGAAGATTTGAAACTCCGATCTGCCTTTGGTACGGATACATTTTCCATAATCGATGAGGTAACTTTTTCAAAAATAATACAGTTTATGAAATTTCTAGTTCCCGCGGAGAAAAGCGAAAAGGAGCCTCTGGAAACCCCCCTGACTGTTCTGAAGCCCAAAATTGTCGTCGCTGTTGACTACCCACTGTACAAGTAAATACTCAACAATTTAAAGACGACAAGAACCAATTTTTTCTATTATTAACGTATTGTGTACTTTTGGACGTTATTAGAAAACTTGGAGAAGAAATCAATGAAGTTTTCAAATACGTCGCTACCTACTTCAATGCTGTGCAGTTGAGGTTCTCCAAGCTGACTGCCATCGACGTTGAAATCAGTGTTACTGGAATTGTCATTGTTACGGTAAGCAAGTGTTGCTCAATATTCTTCCACTCATTTTTAAACGAAATATTATTAAAATATTGCTATGGCCAGTTGATAAATTTCAAGTATAATACTTCAGAAGTTTTTTCCATAAAATATTACTCTTGCAATTTTGTTCAATTATTATCTCAATTAAGGGCTCAATAAATGAGTCAGAAGCATTAGGTACAAGGTCTTATATCTTATTCCTCGTTTATATATGGTTATACAAACAATGTAAATTTCTTGTAGTTATTCCTTATGCTTCTTCTTAATTATAGTTATTCCGTTTTCTATAATCTTCCTAAGTAAACAAATATTTGATGATGTGTGGATTCGCTTCCCTACTTTATTTGTGAATAAAATATCGATCTATTATGGATAATATTTTGATAGGACGAGGAAGTAAACCAAGTAAAGAAAGCCAAAGAATTTTTCGCCGAAAAATTCACTGAAGTGACCGGATTCGTGAACTACGATGCCACCTTCGCCTTGACCACGTGAGTATTTTTTATGGCAATTCACCAACGAAATATAGATATTTTTTCGAAAAAAAAAACAATCAAATTTCATTTAAATAAAAAGGTTTTAAAAAATTATTAAATAGATCCTGTAGTGAACAATATTAACGATTTTTTAAAGTTAAAGTCTTCAATTTTGTTCATACCATAAAAAGTACACTATTAATCCTTAATGAAGTATTGCACGATGAAAATAAAAATATTTTTTTAAATGAAGATATATTATCTTAACCATTTAAAGAATTGTTTAATTAAAAAAATTTATTTGCTTCAACAATAATTTACTGTTTGCTATTTGCAGATCTGACACCGAGGCACTCACAGGTACGTACATTCCACCTTCAATGCAAATAAATAAATAAAGCCAAAAATGCAAACGAGATTAACGTTACGCAAATTTCAGAAAAAGTGCAGCTCGGCTCGATTTGCAACAGATTATTCAGCACTGTTTACGAACGCGATGACGCTGCCTTCGGCGGACTCCTTCACACCATCCACGACTTAGCCCACTTGTAAGCGACTTTATCAAGATTACCCAATTCGATAAGAATCTCGAATTAAATTTAATTTAAAAAAATGTCCCAACCTGTCCTTCTTATTTCCACAGACTCAACGTCCCGCACAACGGAGACGGCGAGATGAAACAATGCAGCGCTGACAACACCGTGATGGCCGAGACCAAGCAGGACGCTGAAGTCCTTGAGTGGTCCGAGTGCAGCAACAACCAGATCAAAGAGTTCGCTAAGTAAGAGACTATTTAGATCTTTTATTGGATTAATTAAGTGGATTGATTTGCTTCGGGGCAATGTTTAATCGAGTCGAATTATTTTCGCAGATCAACCGCTGCTGCGTGCCTGGAACACGGCTACCGCTACGAGTAATTTTTTTAATTGGGGATCACTCCTTTATTTATTCGAATTATTGAAGATCATTGCAGTAAAATGCAGCGATACTTAAAATTTGAGTGCTTAGTCAATTGTTTATTTTTAACAACAGGTAGCTATTTGTTTAAAAAATGTTACTGACTAAATTAGTAAAAAATTATTAATAAAGTAAATATTTTGTACATCGAAATTTGATGGCTAATCATTTTTATTTTTCATCCTCAATTGAAAATTATTGTAGTACTTCTATATCTGTATCTTAGGATTATCGACAATTACGATTTTTCTTTTTATTAATTCAATTTTTTACATAACATGATTATTGATTTAGAAATATATTCTTTAAAGACTAGAGAATGTATGTTTGTTTCAAATGAGTTTTTACTCTTAAAATATATTGAATGAAACGAAAAACTGCAGTCAGTTTATAACAGCCCCTTAAGGGGCTGTAAAATTGATTATTAGGAATCTACTGTACCGGCATCATCATTTTAATTCTTTATTGTTTAATCTTATTTAAAAACTTAAACAAAGTTTTGAAAGCAACGTTCAGTTACGTCTCCAAACTCCTGTTCTCTTAAAAGAATCTTCAATTCCAATTTCAAATAATTACTATAAACTATTAGTAAAATGAATCAAAAAATTTGAAAATATAACATAACATTTTTCAAACTATTTTCTCTTTTTGTTGGAGTTGTGATTGGAATTATTCAAATCAAACATTCTTTGAACGTCTACAAAAAAAATACCACAGAGCTTTTTCTATCAAAATCAATTTCGGTTCCAAACAATAGGGAACATATCGATGCCGGTATGGTAGATCCCTAATCCCATTAATTAAATATTGATTTCAAAGGCACATTCCATTCCATTCCATTGATATATTTCATAATCCACTAACTAAACAGCAGTCTTAAACGCACATTCCATTTTTTAGAAGATGTATAACCGACGGTTAGAAATCTGCCTTACCGGCATCGATATATTCTTTATTTTTTAAAAAATAAAACGAATTTTCCTAAAAAATGCAACAAACTGCCCTTCCTAATGGTGGGAAGAACATTTAATGTCGATTTCAAGTGATTCCATTCATAACTCTGCAAGAAAAATTGTTTAAAATATTTATAAATACTTCGCACCCTGTTGAAAATATCCAGCTGGAAATCCTGGTGGAAATCCAGGTGGAAATCCAGGTAGAAATCCAGCTGGATTTTCCAGGGGTTTGGCTGAATTTCCAGGTGGATTTTCCAGCTGAATATTCAGTGGGATTTTCCTGCTTGATTTTGGCCAAATCCACGTAGATTTTCCGGCTGGGTTTTGAAGCAATCTGCATGGACTTTCGAGCTGGATATCCAGCTGGATATTTTCTGTTCTTGGGCATAAACATAAAATATTATAAACAATTTATTTCTTAGAATTATAAATGTAATTACTTGAAATTGAAATATATAGATAATCCTCGCATCATTACGAAAAAATGTCGGTAAAACAGATTTCTAACTTTCAGGGGATGCACTACCTTTTACCGACGATTACGATTTTATTTTTTAAATATCCTGGTTATTGACGCAGAGATACATTTTTCAAAGACTAGAGAATGCACGTCTGGTCTAAATTAGTTGTCAATCTCAAAATTTATTCAATGAATCAAAAAACTGCAATGTCGGTATACTACAACGCACACCCTTCATCATCAATTAATCTCTGATCACCACTACCTCAAAAAAATCACTCCAAAAAAAGAAAAAAAACTATAACAACGAACTAATCCCTCTCAAAAAGAAAAAAAATCATTTTGTAACCATACGCGCGGCCTTTAAAAAAAAATAGGAAAAAGACCGAGCAAACCATCCTCTCGCTTTCCCACCCAAAGTCGCTTCGGGCATACCGCTGCCGGCGGGGCTGCTGCTAGGGTCGGCCGCTCCCCTCCCCCGCGCCCCGCGCGTGCACTTAGCCTCGTTTATATAAGGCGCGCGCGCGCCCGGCCGCGCCGCGACGCGAGATACACGGATCCCGCGCGGCAAGGCGATCGGCACTCGGCGATTTTTCGATGCTAAGGTGCACGCGCGCGCTTTCACTGACGAACGCCCGCGTACTCGCACTGGCGCACCGGCCCGCCACCAGCCGCAATCCCGAGATCGACGCGATAAACGCGCGGCCAGTGCATCGACTCCGTAGCTGGGACGCCACCCTGCAGCTGACTTTACCTGATTATCAGCGACAAGAGGACATCGAAGGTGAGTCGTAGCTTCTTCTTCTTCTGCGCTTTTAGATGAAGAGATGGTTGTACGAGTGAGGTAATCAAATGGTTTGTTGTGACGAGATTTTTTTGTCGCCGACTTCAGAGGTACAATATACCATGATAACATATATATGATGATGAAGTGGTACAAATTTCTATTAATAGGCATAGAAATCATGATTATATAAAAGTGTGAAGTTTGTTACATATTGGTTCAATAACCTCATCAATTTTTGTTTACGTCGTCATCAATTTAAAAAAATTAAGTGATACGGTGAATTTGACAAAGTGAAATTGCTTCCTCCTAGAGGAAGCTTTGTAATAGTAAAAAAAATAATTTCTCTAAAAACGTTTTAGAAGTTTGTTTTG